>NNCF01129167.1:519842-576659 GCA_002313205.1 Laupala kohalensis
TTCCACCCGGAACGACTACAATTGGGATCCTGCTCCAGGAAGGAATTCTACGCTACTCCTAGAGGATCCTCAGTCTACGTTCCCGGCTATTCACAGAAAAGCAAGTCTGACGTATATGCCTCTGTCACACGGCTTTCAATAGTCGTCAATTTATGTTCTGTATTGCCTATCCATTTTAATTTGTTCTTGTATTGCTTGCTTACTTACAAATCACTTATTCGCCACGAATAAGAAAATTAATCAACGCTAATTAAAGCATTTTCTGAGATCCCATACAATTTATTTATTTGGTTGAACAACGGGGAATATTTGAACGGAGTCTCACCATCAAATATTCCCTCGCGCAAAGCCACACAGTGAAGGAAAGTAGCGTAACTTGACCCTATGGTGTGGGTTCGATTTTCATAGTAGGCGCAGTGATTTCGTACTCCATATCCGCGCCACTTCAACGATCCCACCATTCCCAAGTTTGTATTAACAACGTAATCACTTCAATAAATTATGTTTCCTTTCTCACACGAAACTATGAAACAATATTGTAAATTTCATACCTTTTAACCTTAATATCTAACCTTTTTTGTGTAAATTAAAACGAAATTAAATCAATCCCCTAAAAATGGTTTCAGTAATATTTATGTTTCTGAAAATTGTGATATGTAAATATTGATTCTTTCATTATCAGCATATGCCAATAGTATTGTATCTTCATGTACTAACAAACATAGATAACACACACGTATTAGTAGTATATGTGTATTTGTCTTCTTGCAAGTAACTCGTTTGATTTCGATGAGTAGAGATTTTGAGTATTTGATTTCGATTTGACTCGGGGAATATGATTTTTCTTATCATTGTAATACAAAAATACTCTCTTGATGTAGACTACGCTGACGTTACGCACTGTTTTCCCTCGTTATGAGGTTGCGAGGAAAAGGTATATCATGTTCGGAAATACGATTTCCGGAGTCCATTCTTTCATTAAAAGAGATTCGAATTAATTGACGAGGTAACCAAAGCGATCGAAAGCATTTTGGTTAATCAGTTTTATGAAAACAAACGGCTTTAATTATATAAGTATCATATCCCTCTTTTGAGTTCTATTTCAATGGCATACTTAAAACGATGCCATATTTGCATTTGAATCCTCCATTAGTTAGATTCATACATACACATCTCGGAAAGCTCTTAAAATTGATCTAGATTATCCAGTCATAATCCGTCCGTGGATATCGGATTGGCGACTTCGTGAACATACGGTCGTAAGAACGTGATGGACGTACGTGTTGATATTAGTTCTTCGCTACTCGGCAGTGATACGTCATAGAAAAAATACTACCGACTAATTCACTCCTCCTGAAGAAGGTTGCAGCGTGGCATATTCGATTATCATTCTGTGATGCGGTACTAACCGGACAACCAGAATTTCATGAAGTAAAGCGGAAACCTCCAAGGATTCACACTTAACCTTAAGTACTAGAAAGGGAGAAAAGCTTATCAAGAAGGACAGAAGAGTAATAAAAAAATGTTTGTAACAAGTGTCAACTCTTAAAAGTCACAGAAGCTCGAGGTAAAATATTTTAATAAATTCTGAGAATGCTTCACAATGCGTGAAGAGAAACTGTGAAGTTTGTGGAATATGTTAACTTCCCTGTTAATTTACAAAGAGATGCGTGAAGCAGAAGACATGTGTTCGTGAGCGGTGCAAGGCTACCCAAGTTGTTCTTATGAACTCTCACCTTCACTTCGCGTTTGCTGCAGCACGTGATCCTGGCACGACTCGCACTCCCATCTGTTCGTGTCTTACAGAAGGCGAATTTGTTCGGAAAGTGAACAGCGTTCAGTGGCACGAACCAATCTACCTGTTAGTTTAGTAAGTTCAATGCTTCATTATTAATAGAATCATTTGACGAAGTGTCTTTTATTTATCTGTTTTCAACCAAAGACGTGGAAGTTCAGAAATTGTTTGTGCGACCAAATTGAACATATTTAGAAATAATTTTAGAATTAAAATATTTCGTTTCCTCATAAAAAATAATTTTAGAATTAAAATATTTTCTTTCAAACATTCTGGCATATAAGAACAACAATTAATGTTTGAAATATTGATTGATTGTATATTGATACGCAAAAATATTTTATGAACCTATAATTTAAATAAGTAAAGGTACATTTTTCTAATTCAACAAGCCCACAAACTGATGTTTTAAAAATTAACAAAAAATTCAAAAAAACTTAGCGTTGTTTCGGACAAATCATAACAATTATGAGATGAAGAGAACATGTCTTAGTAATTAGAATATTGTATACGAGACGGGAGGAGCTAGTGGAAAAAAAGTGACTGCAAATCACTCCTGCCACAATATGGCACCGCAACTGAGATTCGCGAAGAATCGATGTGGAGAATAGAAGTGACCTTCGATGCCATACCTCATACGTCACCTGTTGTACGTGCAAGAAACGCGTGTTACCAGGAACATCCACCGTCATGGACGCACTTATACGACTACATCATTGTTTTTCATGATTAGGTAAGGACTTATGACTTATACTTTCAAGGAATCCAGGACATAGATAATTACAAATAAAAAGTTCAAGTTTGGAATATTTTTGATGGACCAATATTAATTTTATTCTATAGTGATGGCTTTAATACATCTTTTAAGAATTTCAAAATACATTGCGTCGAATAAATAATATTTTCATTTTGATTGTATATCATTTAACACTTACATGTAATTAATTTAGGAAACAATTATGCAATATTATATAAGATCAAATTTAATGAGACACATACCCCGCCATATCATCTAGGACCAAATGATTGCTTCATCACTTTTTTTTTTTCAAAAAAATGTTAAAAGTTAAGAAGTTGAGGAGACTAAATCATAATAAATCTAAAATTAACCGGTTTTATGTTCTTTTTTAGTTTTTTCGTAAGCTACAGTATTTTTTATCACTTATTAAAAAAGGATTGATTATCACACATGTTTGAAGAAATGCCGGTCGAAACGTACTTTGTAAAATAACAATTTTCCTCCGTGTAAAAGTAAATCAAAAGATAGTGCGACACTTTTCAACATTATTCTAATACTATACTGATCATTCAGTGTTATGTTAATTTACTAAACAATGAGAGTTATGTTATAAAATTTAACAATATAGTGTACAGATATAATATACTATTGCACCATGAGTTATATCAGTGAAAATGTGGGTGATCATTGTTATTTGCATCTTCATTTATATTTTCTCTTTGTTGAGAGGTAAGAAATGGACTAACTTACAATAGGTGTAAAAACTATAAGGAGTCTAAAGTGAAGAATCCAAAAAAACGTTTAGATCGGGTAAAAATGTCACTTGATCTCTCATCCTCCCAAGAAATACCGAAATCTTGCCTCAAATTTATGATAGACTCGTGAAACATTATTCAATCCAAACGTCTTGCACGATATTGCACACTTTCCGATCGGAACCCGATGTTCGAGAAAGAAGTCCGTGGCATATTCACATTCTTCTGGAGAGAATCTGCAGATCGTGACCAGGGCAAAGCAAGGACGTCGTTGCCAAATGCCAACGGAGGTGTCGCCATATTTGCTGCCCACGCTCACACCCTCGAATTCTGCGAAAGCCCAAGGCAATGACATCGCCGGGGGATGCAGTCCCCTCCAAGAGCTGTGGTAATATTTAAAGAATTCATCACTACGAAAATTTAAATAGAATTGAAAATAATCTAAAGCCACCGTAACATTTTTCTTCTTCTTAATTATAAAAATTAAACATACGTAAGTTCAAGGATGAGACATTTTCAATCATTGTCTTCATTTATTTAATTTGTTATCCGTACAAATATATAAACGTGAAATAGTACTTATGTGTTTTCGAGACTTGTTGTCTAAATTAGCGAACTAATCTTAATGAAATTTGGTAGAGAGGTAGTTTGAAACCCCGAGATAGTACAATGTCATAAATTTAACGTTTCGCATGTTCTTCGTTAACCCATGTCTAGCTGATTTGTCTTGACTGAGACATACAGGGAAATCTATTCAAGATATAGTGATAGACATAGTGAGAAGAAGCTGCTTCGTTATTGTAGAGAGAAATCTCGAAAAATGCCTCGGGTGTTAAGGTAATGAGAAAAATTCGTCCTAGCCTTATTTTCTATATCAAATGTTTTTCTCAACGCGTTAGTCTAAATTAACTTAATGTACGAGATTTATTTCGTAACTCTCATGTAATAAAATTATCTTACAGGTAAGAGCGACAGTAAGAATACAGGGAGGTCTACCGTTGGTGTCGTTGCCTCGAGTGAAGCTATTCATCGAAGGGATCTCAGTCAGACGAATTGGATAAAATCACTCCTGGTGCTATCCAAACATCAGCGCTCTTCACTGGACATTTCACAACGTCATAGTTAACTGAAAATACGTTTCAAAATTATTTCACAAATTCTGTACTTTTTATCATTCTGCTCTGTTTTTTCGCACAAATCATTTTATTAAGTTCGGTATTTTATAATTTGTGAGAGAAAATTTCTTTCGAGTGCAAGTTTTGATAATCTCTTAATAAAACGTGTAGATTAATAAGGTGTAAAGTAAAATACTGGATAATCAGTTCTGAATCATATTAATGACAATTTTTAGACAATAGCATTCTATTTCACTATATAAAAAATTTCGAGTAATTATTTTAGTAATTTTAGTATTCCTTGTACTCAAAATATTATTATTCCTGTTGTTGTACTACTCGCCCAATTAATCGCTATTTCTCTATTTCTATTCATGAGATAAATATCTGGAGCACATTGGTTCATTTATTCTTGTATGAATTATGCTTTCTGGACATTGGAACCATCAAGGAAAAATAATGCACACTCGCCATCTCTTTGTTAAGGGTTTAGAAATTACCCATTTTTGTACTACGTGTACTTTAAAGAGACTTACTTGATTTCCGTTTACAAAGGTAGCCTTTCGGAGAACTGGCGCTGGAACCTATTTCATCACGTTATCATACACCGGCGACAATTCCTGGAAATATTTCATTTACAAAATGTGATTGACTTCCTCTAAAATATCAGTAATTCACGGAGTTCACGAAAGAGATAATAAAAAGAAACGTATAAAATACTTTTTTCTCGTCCTATATTAATTCTTCTTTATTAATCTTAAATAAATATTATTAAGGAATAATAATCACAGTATTGGTCCCTTCAAATACAGCTTTATTTGAATAAATAAAAATTGTTTGACGATTAACCCTTCAAATGTGTCATTAAATAATAGAAAGAGTTTCTGTATAAATATCTCATAAATATTGGAGAATGAAGTCTCTTTCTTGTGATCCATTTTATGTCGCATGTTTCTCAATGTCGTTTTCTTAATATTATGCTTCTGAAACCTCATTTCTCGCTCTTTCAATATTTGCTCCTCACGTGAGAAATACGCCGAATATTGACTGAACTTTGATTCAATATTTATCATAATGAACACTCTGGGTCGCATTTACCATGAGGTACACTAAGCAACTGCCTACATCAAAGATTTGTATGTTTGCTAACATGTAAATTTTTGCACATATTTTTAAAAAAGAAAATAATTACTTTATAATTTTTATCTACAGTAAAGTATGAAATGTTCTAAATTTGTTTTTAATATCATTTTTATCAATTAATCACTTGAAACTGAATTTAAAAAATTCTACTCAAAACCTACATTAAACTCACACACACACAAAAATAATAATTTACTCAGAAAAAGAAAAAATTAGATTTACCGGAAGAAATATCATAGACGATGGAACAGACTAAGATGCGGTATCTAATCATTCAGGCCCTGGCTTTCGAACTGGGATACCTGAATCTTAAAATCAGGAACTCTACTTAAACACCTGTTATTGTAAAGACGCAATATCTTGTTATCCCTACCTGGAAACAGTATTTATCAACGAAATATGTCCGAATGATTGCGTGAATGGCAATATTGTTAATATAATAAATGAATATAATAAATTTTTCTACGATATTCTTTATTTCATTGCTAGACATTTAATATTTTTATTACGTATCACTTACTTACTACTCATTAACCTATGAACTGACTATTAAAGTTCACTCCTGTATTTATCACAGGGTCACATAGTAACATTCGCAAAGAAAGTGCTTTTTATTTGAAACACACAATTCAAGTTACTTGCCTTCCAATGTGTTTTTAAGTTCTCGTCCCTTATACCTCACGCAGCAATCTATAAAAATCCTTTCTTACAATTATAATTAGACTATTATTAATAGCATTCAGTGTTGAATTTTTCTTCTCAGTACATTGCTCAGTTACCTTGATATGCCAAATCTGTAATAATGTTTTAAAGTAGTCTCCATCACGACAAGCAGTGATTGCTGAAAAGATGTCATATATTTCACAGAATTTTTCATTGCTTAGAAAATAATATTCCAAATTTTGTTAAAGTTTCCGTGGTTTAGAAGGAGAAGTGAAATAAGGTCGCATGTATAAAATGACTTTTATTTCTTTGAACATATACTTTAGTGAAACAAAATTCTTCTTCGAAAGTCCTTTTTTTCGATTCAAGTTTTAAAAGATCTAGTATTATTTGCTTCTACTTGCCTCGCAATTAATACTAAAACACAAGATGGAATAAAGTGTGCAGATCCCAAATTTTGCTCGGGAGTATAAAACAGATTTACATAAATGTGTACTATTTACAGGATAGGTACCCAATATTTATTGGAAGAGTAAAAAGGACAATAGAACAATAGCTTTCATAATGTTGTATTTCAGAAAATGGCAAGTCATTTTATACACACGTGCGCTGACATTGATGTTCCACAATTGCTTCAAATAAATGTTCAGTCGCAAACAATAAAACGTGTGGCTGATATTAGCGAAGGTATTTCTGAGTTGCCTTGAGGTAGAAGATGATTCCAAAGACTGACCCCTGTGGCGCGCCACCTTGAGACCGATGACCGAAGATAAGTGCGCGCGCCACACCTCTTGGCAACAATTCATTTTTTTTATCCCAAGTGATCACAGTGCAGGAAGAGAAAGCTACACCTATTGTGCGATTGAGCAACAACAACTCCGGCCTATTAATGACTTGTGTTGACCGGGTTTCGAAAGCGTCGCTCCATGTATTTGAATAATGATATCTAAGGATTGATATTCGGATGATGATTACAAAGAAAGAATGTTCCCTTGTAGGTATTTTCAAAAGCGAGGGATCTTCTATCTATACTTTTGGTTAATTAAGGTAATTTATTTTCTTATTCTTGTTTATAAACTGTCTAAATGTTTCGTTGTTATGTTTACATTCGGTGAACTGTCAATGTAAACTGTCAATGTAATAACTTAAAAGTCATTGTGTAAAAATTTCACTTTTGACTCTTCGTTCTTCAGTTTGTATTTCTAGTTAAAGTTACAATTAAGGTACGAGAAATAAAAGATTACACACTTGAAGTAGAGCCTTACAAAATTACAATTAAATCATTTCTTGTCTTAGTTTTGACTGGATTCTACTAAATGATTTCAACTCTGAGACTTTACATTCTATGCAATTTTAAAGCACCCCAGGAAATAATATATCCAAGTTGCAATGGAATTTAGCCTTGTATACTGAGAAGAAAGGGAAGTCATGTTTTCTAATATATTTATGACTTGTTTTGTGGACATAAATTTTGACATAAATCTTCTTAAATTTTGTCCTTTAAAATCGCCTTTGAAGCATATTGCTGATGGATTGCGGAGACATGACATGTAGTTTGCCCTCAAATCATGACAATAATGGCTAATAACAAAATAATAATAATATCATACTCTACCATTGACTTCTTTGTTTTGCGGGTACGTTCAATTCAATAACAGATCCCTTGTAAATCATTCCAGTGTGTTCAACTGCTGTTCTGGAGTTTTATGGCTAATAACATTATTATTAGTGGTTATAAATTTTGTATACACCTAGCAGCTTTTACCCATGAACGCAGAAATTTATTATGCAACTTAGTCAAACATTCGCTTACTTTTTCTTTATTTCATTTTCCGACTATCGAAAATCATAAAGTCACGCAGTATCCATAAACCAAAACCATCATAACAAAATACGTGTTTATCCGGAAAGTATGGGCATTATTTGAATATTGTTATGTGAGTATACTCCTCAGCTTTCTTCCAGACTCTTGTTTCACAGGAAAAAATGTGCACTTGTTTTTAACTCAGGCACAGATAAAGTGTGGAATATTCATATAAACTAGTAATTCAGTTATGTAAAAATGATTGAAATTTTTAACAATTTCAAAATTATGCGGAATGGAAATTACATTTTAAAGGAAACAAAAATATCCGTTCGTGTTAAAGTTTTATCTAGAACCCTCATGTTGCGTTAATCAATGTTAGTTATTACTTTTCTGTTTTAGAGTGTTAAAACACTTCCAATTTGCATTAATAGATGAAAGTAGTATTTGTGACACTTAATAGATCATAGTATATTAATAACTGCCATTAGTCATGGAGAAACTCAGTCTGTCTCTGCTCTTCCATCTAACCACTTTGGTATGTAATATCTCGGTAGCAGAATGAGGACCTTAATGGTGTTATCGACTTGTTGATTTCTAAAAATATTATAATTTTTTATCTTTTCTTTTGTGAAGGAAAAATATGCCTTCTCTATCAACAGAGAAATCCCTGGTAGGCGGGACGTACACTCACACGTTTCATGGGCCGATAGTTCTCTCCTCAGGAGCAATCGCGAATTATAACATCACGGAAAAGATTTTTAATTACATTTCTATCTAAATCGATATTTTCATACTATTTTCCTCTTGGGGTAATGGGAAGTAACCAAAATCGCACCCAGTCGTGTCGTTCAGTCCAATCGTTTTCAATAGTCTGAAAGCAACAAAGTCGAGCAGGGACCTGCTCAATTGGATGAAACAGGTGTTCCAGAGGAAAAAGTTCGAATCTGAGATGACATATGATTACATCCGTCATTTCCGTCTCGCTCTTAAGAACCCATGTGTCGTGAGTCATGAGCAACAGAACCTATAGATAAAAAAACATCGTTGAATCACTGTTGGTGACGGTGGTGTGTGAAGAGACGTCGTCTGACGCGAGCGATCGCGAACTCTTGTCTGCCACCTCCTCCGCCGTCGGAGTCGCCACTGCTTCAGCCGGGCGGCCGTGGCCCCGTTGCCAGAAGCAACGGAGAGGGAAAGATACGCAGAGAAGACACCTGGCAGACATGGCGAAATTGGTGCATGTGGGAACATCATTCATGTGGGAATCCCACAGATTTTGATCTCTTATTTACCTAGATTCTTATTCACTAGTTTTTCTTCATATTTTCTCGAATATCCGGCAAGAACGATGGAAATATTCGATGCATTTGATACTGTGTAAAACTTGGTGCGTGTATTGGAATTTCATCTTCAGTTTGTAATTAAAAGTTGAATACTAAGAGGAGTTTATGTGCAAATTCATGGAGATAATTTTTGTTTGTTTCCTTATTTATCTTTATAAAAATCACTTTCCTTATTTAAAAAACAGTGTCTTTTTTCGTTTCATTAATTCATTGTATAATTTATATCTTCATGTGGTTCAAGTACATTTTTCCACTCTATTGAAACGTCATAAACAATAATTTATAATTATTTTAACTTTAGATGAATACCGCGAGATCTACTTAGTTCAAATTTGTCACGATTTTCTTAGTTAATCGACGGGTATTCTGGAGTTGAAATATGGTCGTCGGGTCTCATACTTTAAGTAATAACCATCAGATAACTACCCGGGATTTCCAGAAAAAAGTGTACATTTCTCTAACTCTTTTCCCTTGTGTCTACGTTCTATTATTCCTCATTGAATCCTTAAGAGTAGTATTTAAATACAATTTTTAAAGGACATGTTAAATAAACTTTTCCTGCAGATTTTGACTCTCAGCATAAATCTTTGTCATTATTGTCAGTAGTTCATCGAGGAGAAAAGTTGGGGAGCGAGATACGTAGAATTTGGAATCGGGAATGATCGGGATGACATGGAATGTAAACATATTGTAAGAACCACTTACATAAAATCATACACTGTAGAAATGCCACTTCTCTTACATTTTAAGAGAAATTAAAGAAAAACTAAATCCTAATGCACTACTATAAATAACATTATTTGTTATGACTCAATAAAGATGACCCGCGGGTGCACGCTCTCCGGATTGTTACTGGGTGTGCCTTGTGTTCAATTTTGTATTACCAATTATAATATTTTTTAAAGGAATATTGAATCTTTTAAATATCATATTTGATTTTTTAAATAATGAAACTCATATGTAAACTACCGCATTTGAAACATTTCTATGCAATAGAGCAAATTCAAGATGTATAGATAAACGAGGCTCAGTATTAACAATTTGTTTATAATGTAAAACAATCTTTCATGTATTTTTCGCCATATTTAAACCAGAAAAATGCAGAGAGCGGAAGATAAATGCAGGAAGAGTTCATTTTAGATTCCTCAGTCTTGTGTGGAAAAATACTTTATTGCTGTAGTCATTTTGGAAATGAGTTCCAGTAGTTTTCCAGCAGTCTTTGAAAGTGTTACTTCTGAATACGCTTGATTTGGGTCAGTTGACCACAAAGTGTTTGCTGGTTGCTTCGTCAATGGGTAGGGAAAGGCCTGTGGGTTGTTTTCATTAAGGAACTTCTCAATGACTCACTCACTTTCTTTGTCGATGGTCAAGAAACAGTTCGAGGGAAAGACCCAACGTGTTTCATAAGATATACGAGCAATTTTCGTAACTTTCAATGAACGATGATTGTTATTTAATAAAGGGTGTGGTTAGTGGTATGGGTGTGACATTACTCCAAACATTTGATAGGTTGGAATCTCAGTGTGTATTTAAGAACTTGAGTCGTTTTATCATCACTCAATGTCCTCATCACCTGTTCCTAATAGAAATGCCTTCAACTAGAAGAGAATCGTCATCTTGTTACCCTTCATAGCTGACCCTATACAATAAATGCGAGTACACAAAACGAAACATTGCTTTCACGCATGAGATTGGTGTGTTTGCAATACTATTAGTCATTTTTCCAGCAGTAATAAAGTCAATTTTTATTTATGTTTAGCGGAAACATCTTAAATATTTACACAATTAATATAAAGAAATTTTTAAACATTTCTGGTATAGTTGAATGGAAAGAAATGTAATTTACATAATCAGACGTAGTTTGGTTCCAATTGTTATAATGTTCTCTCGTTTGAGTCAGGTTAATGATGCCGAACGCGTAATTATCCATGCATATTTACTTTGTTGGCACCGTTAGTCTCACCATATTACAAATATTAGCGAGAAATACTATGATTGCTTGTTATAAAACTAATTATCTTAGTTTTGCAGCAAATTGTAAATGCATTTTCAATTTTTTAGAATGGTTTTACAGTTTTAATAAAAAATAATATTATTAAAAAAAGAAATATTAAAAAGTAAATAATGTTTGAAGAAGAAATTGATTTTTTTAATGAGATGAATGCAACTTTCTCCCGACTCTATATGTGTCTCTAATGTAGATATAAGAGCGTATTCCCCCTAGCGGATCCTAGAATCCAGACACGAGGAGCGGCGCGGCGGTGGTGGCGGCGGCAACGATAAGCGTGGAAGCGAGGAGTAGCGAGTTGATAGTCGCAGCTCGTCTCCAGGGACGACCTTTCCCCTCCTCAAAGGCTGCGCACGAGACTCTGTCGGTGAAAGGTCTGCGACGAAAACGATCCTCTGAGCGCGCGCTCCGGCGAGAAGCGAAGCGTCTAACGACACAAACCAATACACCATCTTAGGTCACATTGGCTCATTTGCTTTAATGGGAGGTCTGCTTTTCCAAAGAAACAAAAAACAAAACGTTTTATTTACGAAGCTACAACTAAAACCTCTTCCTTAAATGCTAATTATTAATACAATGCATTATTCCCTTTTCTTTCTTGGGAACACGAGACCAAAGTTTCATTTTCGAAATGTTTACTGGGGTATTTAACTATATTTAAAAGAAACAATAATATTATTACCATAAATAATAGCAAAGAACATCCCAATCATTGACACAATAATATTTGTTTCGTTTCCCTTAAACTTCAAATGAATTCATTAATTCGCTTTCTATGTAGCAAGTTTTTTTAAGATGAAATAGGTGTTGGCATGCAAACCAATTATGATCCGCAAAACGAGTGAAATAATTAGAAACACAATAATTTACAGTAAAGGAGAGGAGCATTTACCTAAAGAGGACTTTGAGTAATATTGAAAACCGTATTGAAATAATATCCTTCACAACCTACTAAGACCTTTACAACCAGAAAAAGTTGTTTCTTCGTTCATCAAAAGTTGAAACTTAAAGTACATTTCTTTTGAGCCTTGGTATAAATGAGTCTTAACCAAATGCAGAAATCCTCATTTCTTGTATCAATGTAATGATTATTTTGAAACAATGACTCAGTTTCACGTACGACATAAACTAAGCAATGGCAAGGTACGTTGACCTTTTAGCAAAAACTGTACCTACACCTTCACAATTCAAATCCTTTCTTAGCAAGTGTACTAACACACTCCTACTCTCTGCGCCGCACTAACTTCCCTCCCGTATTGTTAGTTACTATTTTTGATGTTCTACACCCTATAATTGTGAAGTGCATAAAATAGAGTGTAAAGAAAGAAGGTACAAAATGAAGGAAGATGAGCAACAGTCATCTCGAGCTATCTTGAAAGAGCGATATATGATTTCGCACATGACTGTTTGCAATATGCAGACGCTAATACGGCCGACGTTGAATTTCTGAGGAAGTCTCTCTGAAATACATCCTTCATCACTGCTAGAGTAAACCTCAGGAATAATTGGAGTTGCGATAAGGATGAGGCAGCAAGAAAGCATTCGTTTGTAGCGTATCTTGCAACTAACCTTTGTGACTATGGTATTATCTTCGTGTGAACACAACGGTTACGCGGATGGTCGAGAAGAAAGCGCAAGTAAAGGAATGCACAGCAACATCACGAGGATCTTCATTTGTTTTGTCAGTCACGAACGTAGGAAAACAAATCCGTCAACGTTATTGTGCTTGCTGAGTCTATGCATGGAAATGTGGCAGAGTAGTTTACAAAATCTTGTAGTATAGTAATTTGATGAAGGTGTTTTGTACTGCGTTTCGCTTAAAGCATACAAGAGGTAACCTATCAGGAAAAATTTTGAAATGATATTTCAAAATATAATCGAACATTATACAAATAAACTTCAATCATGAACGCTTTACTATCAAATGGAAATAACGATTCTATAATTAAATTCTCAAAATAATTTCCTCAAATTAAACTTATTGATATTTTTATTATTATTATTCAATTTTTCACGATTGTTAACATCAGCTTTATTTATTATTATTATCATTATTATTATTATTGTTTTGCCTAACATAATTTATAAACATATGAAAATAAACAGCAAAATATGTAAACGACTAAATGCGAATGTAAATCATTCCACAATAACTAAAGTACACTTATAATTTCGGTGATTTATTGACAATTCATTTAAGTCCACGTATGATTACATAATATTTTTTAACTTCCAGATAATCATGTTGAATAAAGGAAGACGGATTTTTTAAATAAATGACAGTAAAATTAATTCCTCTGAATTTAAAATAAACTCGTATTATGCTCTCTATTCGCAGATATCAGTGAATCGGAATTCTCCCTCCTCATGTAATGCGCAAGGATGGAAGATTTGAATAGTATATTCATAACTCACTCCAGAAATGATAAATATAATTTTGAATGTACAAATGACCTCATTTCTTAAAGAAACAACACATACTTTTAATAGTTCGAAATACTTGAACTCATACATTCGTACGAAATTGAGAATTATGTAATATCACTACGGTTATTTCATCCATCTATAGACACAAATCACCTCCTTGGATTTCAAGGGACAATTACAGAACAATTTAGTTAAAAATGGCGTCATGATTGCATAAAGGTTCTTAGGTTGTCATTAAGTGGAATCTTTGAAAGCAACATTGCTCATTCGCGCTGGACGCAATGTTTCTCTGTTTTCCGCATCTCATTTCGAAAAAAATCTTAAGTTTTCGTAATAATTCTCTCTCACTAGTCTATGTTCCTCGACACTACAGTATTCGGAGAATTCAGTGATATGTTTAATAATAGAATAAATTCCCTTGAGCGCAATTAGATCTTGGTAACGGTAAAAAATTTATTTAATTATTCTTTGCTACAGTGATGAATGTATTAGTTATACGCTTTGGTATAACCGATTTGAGAAAAGGTTGTGATATATGAATTGTTTGTGAGTCAGGTTATTAAAATGTATTGCGAATACGGTTATTATTCTATATTTAATTGGTAAAGAACTAAAATTAACAAAAAGGACTTGAACAAGCTTTCTCTGAATTGTATACGTAGTAGGAAAACCAAATTATGGAAGAAAATTTATATTCATCTGAATTTATTGCAACATCATTCTGCCATCTCATATTTTTGCTTCTTTACATGTCCAAAGATGGTTTAATGTAATCTGTTTCGTCCTATCTTGACCTCGTCTCTTTCTAGGTATGTATTTCTTTCTTAGCGTTTAAAATTGAGACAGGTTTGTAGAATGATACTAAAATGGAGTTTTCAAAATCATAGTGTTTCTCTTTTTCTGATTCGCAGGGCGTAAGTATCCTTTTGGGATCTACAATTTTATACAAATAATAAAGATATTCATTTACGAGAAAATTCCTGAAAGATTTCTGCGTGAACAGAATTATATTAGAAGAATTTCAAGTGTCTGGGTAGATTCCCACCCTTCTTCGCCAGTAAATCCAATAAATTAATACACAAAATTAATTGTCGTGGAAGAGGAAAGGTATTGTCATTACAATCAAACCATCTCGCTTCCACATTTAATGACACAAGATGTGCTGAAAACATGAATTGCATTCATTACCCATTAATACGTGATGTAACGCTCATAATCGTGGCAACAAAGTTTCGTTGCTAGCCATGGTTTATCCAAATGAACTAAGAACGTCACTCACTGCGTAAATTACCCACAAATAAGCAATCCCTGACGTAGTGAACTCACGTATATTTGGTGTTCCTCGTGATTGCCGTATCCACTCTCAACCACATTGTTCTCAAAGGTATCATTATGTTTTTTAGTCGAAGAATGACACTGAACCGCAGGTCTTATCAAAATGATTCGATCCCTCGACGTAATCCTCTTTTTATGAGTCTCGAAAAGCGCGTTGAAACCTCGCCGCATGAAAGGTGAAACTTCCGCCCGTGTATTTCCATCTCCAAAAGTTATTTCAGGCCAAGCACGTGACAAATGCCAAGCGATTATCGGCTTTATAGAATCATGTTGCTTTCGCTTCATGACTCTTTAATTGCAATGAGCGTGCGCAAATTACTGGAGATTTCCGATTAGTAGGCGTCATGCGACGTTACTGAAATGGTTGCACGCAAGCCGATGGCTTCGCATATGTCGGTGCTTTTTCGCTGCTTTTCACAACCCATGTGTCACAGACACGAAATTAAGTATTTATATATGCTATTGACATCTAGAAAGTTTATTAGCCTGTGTCATTTAAGAAAGGTAGATATAAAGAAAATGTTTCTTTCCTCTTTTTACCAGAACCCGTGTGTTGATAAATATTACAACATTTTAATTATATTATGTTGAATGAAAATGGGAGACGGGACCGAGATTCGAACTCGGGCTTAGCGCGCTCATGCACTTACCGACTGCGCCATCCTGTTCGCCTCCCGGACCCGTCTTCCATCCTCATTCAACTTGCGAGACCCAAAGACCTCTGAGGTGGTCTCGTAGAGACTACGCTCCTCATGTGAGGCGACTCCCTTAGGAAATACTTTGTTTTGGGTAATATTTTCCAATTCTGGTTCACAAACACATTAAATAACAAACACAAACAATTAATCTGTTACCTGGCGGTGAGGTTCACTTCAATCTAAAAAATTTCTATGACAACATTTGAGAACAATGAGTCGTTAAAATATGATGAACACTTTCTTATAGTTGTAGAAGTATTTATTTCTATGTTAGCAACCTGACATTCATCAATATGGTTATAAGGATAGCCTACAATGTACCGTAGAGAGAACATTAGCTATTTCTTTCTACACTACATAACGAGATAAAAATATATACGAAACACATCTCATTGAAGAAACAAAATAAAATAATAAATATAAATATTTCATTTCAGCGATGCACTAAAACAAATATCTCCATACATGATTCACATTAGTAGATCCTGATAAAAGTAAACACACTTACTATCTTTGTCGCTGAAAATGATTTGATATATTATGTTGTAATATTTGTCTTCAAAAAGCTTGTCAGGCGAAATGTTCGTCAAAGAAGATACCAATTAATCCCAAACGACAGTGATGTTTTGTAAGTAACTACTTGCCAAAGTATTTACTTTCTTTAAAATTCGCGCGACAAGCTGATTAAAAATAAATAATACAACGTAGAATATTTTGTCATATTCAGCTATAAAGATAATAAGTACGTTTATTTTTACTAGGATGTACTAATGTGAAATATGTATGGAGGTATTAACATTTGGCATTACCTTAATAGAAACCTAAACTTAGTTTATTTGTTCTAGTACATCGCTTAAATAAAAGGTTGTTTTTAAAAAGGTTTTTATTTATTATTTGATTGTATACTTTTAATACTAGAATTGGTTAATTTATTTGTGGTAATAATTAATATAGCTTGTTCATATGTATGCAATGCTACAAATACTTTTTACACACAAACTTCCGATAGAATAAACATCTTTTGAGAAGCGATCGTAATGATAAGAAGTTCCTTCGCCGTTATAACGAAACATGTTTATGCAATTCACTATACTTATTTGTATGAAGAGGCGGATTGCGTTTTAGGGGACTCTTCCCGGAAATAATTGCCGCCAGTTATCTCGGAATAAAATCATGATGTAAAAAACTTTTTGAAAAGTTTTCATTTCAGTTAAACATCATAATAGTTCATTACCGTAGGGTTTATATATTTGTTCGAAATTTCATCGCAATCGGTTGGGGGGAATTGGTTTAAAATTCAGTTGCAAGGCTTAACCCACATGCACTAACTAACAAGTGAAGTTAAATGAAAGTTAGGAATAACAATATATGTCATCATTTTCAAAAAGGTATGTAATCGGTAATATTGTCCTTGGGTTCGAAAGCTACAAATTTATAAGAAACATTTTTATGTTAAATATATTTTATTCCCAATCGGAGATATAGAATATTCATATAAATGATGACCGGATTTGTATTTGAAAAATGTACACCACTTTTTGTACTGTTATATCACTTTTTCCAATCCATCGTTACTGAGACCTAATTTGGTACGATTTGCTATCTCAGCTGTAAATTTTTCAGAATGTGCAAACATCTCACAACAATAAAAAATAAATCAATAAATATAAGAAATGAAAATTTTAATTATATTTTTACGTTCCTCATATATTTTTAGATATTTCAAAATGTTTAAAGTGTTTTAAAATTACATTACAACCTCATTAAAATATTTTATCTTCAAGTGTGTAATCAGAAAGTATATTTGAGAACATTTTAGACTTAGATAAATGACAAATCAAACGACCCTATTTTTTATGAACAGACATATTTTTACTCTAAAACACTAATAAATAAAATAGCATATACAACGTTTCAACCCTTGTTGTGGATCATCTTCAGGCAAATTGACGACTTACACTTTTTTCTGTCAATTTCTTCTCTAACAATTTACCTCATTGTACAGAACACTGATCTTGACCTCAATGAACGATGGAGAAAGGATTAGGAGATGAGGTCAACAGAAAACCAATTTCGTTTTAACACGCATACGTTATGGCTATCTTCAGGGATAAATACAATTGCAGAGTTATGGATACATCGGTTTTCCTCGACGGCGTGAAAATGTTAATAAGTAATCTGTATTGTACTGTATTTTGTAATTAGCTGATTGATAGTCAAATATATGGCTGTAAAATCAGTGAATGGTAATGCACCTAAGTAAAAATGAGATTTAGCAATGAGATGTAGTATTTCTTCAAACTAGTTAAGAATTTGAGCCATGTGAAACAACCTATTAAAGTACAAATCGAATAATACGAAACTCTTTCTATAAAATTGAATATATTTTAAGTCCTAAAAGATGTACGTACAATTGGTCTGTAAAATATACTTGTCTAATACGAAGTTAATCGTGTATATAATTAGTGTGGATTGAGTTTTCGCTAATCACAGGAGAAGCTTCGGCTTCGTCATTAGGAAACTAATCAGGAATAATATCAACAAATATAAAAGTCATAAAACATAAAAACAGAGTAAACCTATACTTGATGTACTAGTGAAAGGTTTTGAACATTTATTTTATTTTTCTTGTAGTGTATGTTACTGTCTTTCACGATAAAAAGTTAAGCAGAAAGTATCCAAATCACACATAGTAAAGAACATAAAAAATCATCTTAAACTTTTGAACGTAATCTCTAGAACCCAATTCATGCGGATTAGAAAAAAAACTGGAATAGAGTCACTCTCGCGTTTTCCTTATACTGATGTCCACTTTAGAAAGGTGAAAAACAAACAGTAAAATAAAAAGTTAAGACTGATCTCTCAGACTTGGTCGCATATCCTGCAGATATCAGAATTCATCTGCAGTACGCTTTAACGAGCGAAATAGAATTTTTTAAAATTATTTTGTAAGTATTTACACAAGAAGCTGTAAATTGTAATTCGGGGCGTAAATTTTTTATGAACAAAATAGATTATAAAAAAAGATATTAGATTATAAAAAATATTGTAACATTTTGTATATACCTTTATTACCTTTTTACATAACCGACAGTGGTGGTCTAGTGGTAGCGACTTAGCTACCTCGATACCGTTGAGCGTGGGTTCGAACCCTGTGAAGGTGAGCTAGGTGAGGTTTTCATCTGGTGTTTCCCTCACCTACTCCCAACAAATATCGGTACCTTAAGTTCCCTGGCAACCTAACATCTCTTCTTTACAATCCATTACCAAATTACGGTTAGGTGGAAGAGCGGGCCAAAGCTCTGAACCTCTCCATAAGACACTAAATAAATAAACATTAATTTCTGCTACCGAATTCCGTAAAAAGATATCAAATCATCATAAAAAAGTTTTCTTTACAATATAACAGTTATAATATTCCCTTGTGGGAAATTAACTATGATATCTTTTAGTCTTTTATCACACAATCTTACAAAAATGATTTAGAAAAACAGTAATATTTGATGAAAGTACTCCAGAACGTATCAAACATTCCTGAAATCTTAACCTTACCGTTTAGTATCATACAAAAAGCTACTGCATGAGCTAAGTAAATTTATTTTGTTATTAATAAAGTGAAAGAGCACTTCTAGGTTTTACTGAACTGATTCGTGTGTTTTCTTTTTGCGATGTTTTGATACAAGTTAACTTTAAGGAAATGAAGATACTTCAATAGATACCATTTTCGGTCTGCGTGTCACAGCTTTACAGACTCACATTTGCTAAACAAATGATCCATGATGATTCCTCATAAGTCTACTAAAGTTATCCGTAAATTGTTCCAGGGCTGTTTATGCTCGTATATACTGAATAGAATGGTTCAACAGCGTGATTAATAAATGAAATGTTCTATGTAATTGGCGTGGGTTGCAAAAACTTTAAAGGGTGGCATTTTATATAACTCAATCAAAGATTCTAAGTTTCCTCCAAAAAGCTAATAAAATATGCTATTGATCATCTCGTAATTTACATTCAACTAAGCAATATCTGGAGCACCGAGCTATTTGCTCAGGAATCAATAATGCATATTTTTAAGAAGTGTACTTTTTTTCTTAAACATAAAAAGTGTTTAAAACAGAAGTAGTGTTCTACCAGGCACAACACGTTAACTAAAATGAATTCACAAAATAACTCCCTCAAGAGTACTCGCAGTTTGGATCTTGTAGTAGCGTAGTGAACGCAATGTCCGTGCGACAAAGCAACCAATGCATTTTCATGAGTATCCATTTCAATAATTTTGTGACTGTATTGTCAATAAAGTCCATATCATTCGATTGTTATTCTTCCGGTTTTATTGATTTGTCTGCTTGAATTTGCAATTGTCACTTGGTATCAATAGAAGACTTACACAGCAAGTAGAAGATATGAATCATTTATCTTTCATTTTGCTTCAGGAGGCCCTGACTTTTTCTTATTCACACATCGAGAATGTAAATAAATAAACTACATCTCTTTTTTTTTAAATCCGTAATAAACCTATTTTCTTCTATTGAAAATAGCACTAACACGATACAATTCAGAAATGAAACTATTGTAGATGGAGTTTTCAATTCAAAATTCCTGAATTGTGTGATTTTCATCTATATTGCTCTGGTAAATTTCGAGAATATAGATTCTAAGGAACAATCATTTCTACTCATACTTGAACACTTATTGCACGTTTAATAGAGTGGGATAACTTCTGCTCCTAGCAATGATACTTTTAAGTTTGCGAAGCAAAAATTTGTAAATTGCGAACTTATGAATGGTTAAAGTAAGGACGATAGAAACGCTCTGTTTACTAACGTATGATGCTGCGTGTCCAGTATTTCCCAGTATCTACTCGTAATTGTCATCCAAGCAGTCATCCAGATATTTTAAATTTATCTAAAGACCGTTTACTATTAGAAAAGTGCGTCCACTGAGTGACCTAGTGGTCATATTCAATTGAAAAATGATTTTATTTATTTATAAAGATATTATAATGTTCTGCTATCTTTTAAATCGAAATAAAGAATAACAAAAATTGATACCAAATACGAAGTGAATCAATACGAATATGTAAGTAGCATTTGTGGTAAGATTTATTTTTGATTCTTCCATATAATAACGTGGTATAGTCAATAATGTAAAATATGTCAGAATATATGTGATATCTTTATAAATAAATAATGTCATTTTCCATTTAGATATAACCAGTTGACGACTAATGGAATCATATGTGGGCCGCCACGGGTTTCTTGGGGATTACACGGGTATGTCATTCAAGTAGCCAGAGATAGCGCTCAGTAAAGAAAATATAATGTTAAAATACGAAAAAGAAACAGTAATTCGTCATTGTAAATGAAAAGAAAATTGAGTCTCAATATGGAAGAAGTAGCAGCGCAAGTTCATTTTAGAATGCAAATACATTTGCTCAGAGAGAACGATCCCTGCTGAACCTTTGAGTTCCCCAATCACGCGCCCACCGCAAATGTCTTCAGCTGAAGAAATTACGAGGGAATGTTGCGTGTGAAAATAACTTAATTCGTGATTAAATCAAAGAGACAAATTGAAAAGAAGGAAACAATTGATTTATGAAATTTGATGTATAATTCAAATAACGATTTATCTTGGAACGGCATGTGAGGGTCATCTCAAATGTTATTCGAGGAAACAGAAATATAAATTCGAACATTGAGGTATGTCAGTTCGTACATCTTGATCATAGATTAATTTTCATTTGTACCTTAACCTTAGATTTCACCAGAATTGGTTCTTGTTTTGAAATGTCGAATACCGGTTCATACTTTCCCCAGGGAAGTAACTAATGCTTAGCGACCTTGCCAATTGTCTTTAATAGTTAAGAAAAGAATATATTCGTAACATGAAGAAATGAAGGTAAACGTATCTTACGTTTAGAAATGAACAATACATTCTTTTCTTTTTATTTTGGTTAATAGAGTAGCATACCTTATTCCACAGAAAAGATATTATTAACAAAGAAATAGAGTATATTTTTGTAACAAACTTCTTATGAACCAATAAATGGGAAATGATGCAACGTTAGATATTGTTAGAAAAATCAACACATTAGAACATGGTGTTTCTGTAACGAGTGCTATTCCGCATCACTGGTTAAGAGTGAAAAACTGTTTTCTCAGTGGATTGAAGCTACATTTGGTGTGTAGTAAAACTGTTTTATATTAACATTATTAAGCTTTGGATAAGTAATACACACTGAAACCAAGTCCTTGAAAAATTTGGATTGCCGTTTTGTGCAAATTTGAGAAAAATAAATAAAAATTTAACTTAATTGTAATTTGCTGTATTAAATATGAAAAGTAATAAGTAAAATTAATTTTCATGAAAATAAAAGGATACAATGTAGTTTCAATTTACCTAATTGCTCACACTTTTGACTGTCTAGAACACACTCGAAATTTGTACAAAATGTTTCGAATGTGTTTCGAAACTGTGACGAAGTAAGGGAAATCAATTCGAATTAATTATGAAAATGTAATACATGAGCATACTAAAACAGTGTAACGTGATACCAGTTACTTCGAAAGAAATAATAATAATTAAAACGAATAATAAATTATTCCCGCATTTCGAAACTCATTGATAAAACTGTCGACTTAGCTTAGTCGCTTGTGATCATATTATATTATTTCATCCAGTTTGTCCGAAAATACTCTAGTCTTTAAAAAGAAATCTTTTAATTTGCACTTCTTCGCAATGTGCTTAAGATAATAAATTTTCTAGGGTACTTGTACACATGCGCCATCTATCCTGAATCTGACTTCAGTGCTGCGTCACTCCTCTTTGACTTGGCTTTTGTGATCCCAATGAGTGATGTCGCGAAAGTCCCCAGACACCGGAAGCGCCTTCCAAGTCCACGCATGGAGTTGGCGGGCGCCACGCAGCGCCGCGCCGCGCCGCGCCGAAACTTTGTTGATTTCTAGTGGCGTCTCAAAGATTGGTGTAAGACGGTGCGGTAACTCATGATGTCAGGATCCTCATTCCAAAGGAAATATTCAAGTAACTTATCTTCATATAATACTGGAGTATGAACCTGCCGATGGATGGTTACGGAAACTACTCATTACTATTTAACCACACACACACACATATATATATATATATATATATATATATATATATATATATATAANNTATATATATATATATAAACAAGCTGATTGTTAAAGTGTATTAAAATTTTATTTAACTCTAAAAATACGGAATAAAAAACACATTGTTATAAATTCAAACCATATTTTAAAATAAGCATGTAAAAAGAAGTTGTTTTGGGAATAAATATACAGAAAAATAGTTACCATCCTTAAATTATATGAATATTCGTGGGTTTTTATATTAATTTCTTTTATGCATATTTAAATACTCGATATATTTTTTACAAAACATTTATTACAGAGTTACGTGATATTTCTGTTTTTCTTCCTTTTTTACTGTGAACATATGACATGAAGTTAAACGTTAGCTTACTAAAGGAATAAAAGTCTCATCTAAAGATTGATGTTGTTATGGGTAAGCTCTTGATATAAACCTGTATTTGTAACTTCATAGCATTATCGGTAGCTAGCAAATCTTTTTAAAAGTAAGATATCGAAAGGATGAAATGTTTAAATATTTTTTCAAAATTCTTATAAAAATCAAATCGAGAATTTTAAGAATACAAATACAGCATGTCATTCCAGTTTTAAATATTTGCTTTTTATATAATTTACATACAGCATTCACAGGATCGTGCAAACAATTACACCTTTCACAATCTCCTAACATGGTCTATTAGGTGCGCACTATTCTCAAGAACAAGACACTGACAAGTAGCCTAATGTTTTCGGCAGAGCGAAGAATGAACCTGCCTGCTGTTGTAAATGCCAGATGATGTCACAGAGAAACTTCCGTGTAATATAACCTTCGTCGTACGATAGAAGGAATTTAAGGAAATAAAAGAAAAAAGGGACATTAATTCCCAAATTATGTAACCGACGATGGTTTTAAAAAACATCTCCGCAGTTGAATAATTTAGTATATTTGCACACGTAGGAAAGGGATTAAACTAATTTTTGTCATACATTTTGTTGTGATATTTCAACAAGCTGATATGATTTATAACATTACTCTGTGGAAAATAAATATGAAATATGCAGTGCAGAAAATACCTCGATTTGTAAAGTGCGTACGTTGTTCACTTTAGAACCAGTATTGGATATTGAGTAATTATACACTAAATAATAAACATTTGAATAACAATATTTTACTGTACACAAGAAATTAAACATTAATAAATTCTGTGCAAATATAAAATGAAAAAAATTATGTGATTAAATAAATTTTAGTTTTTCTGCGATTGTGGTATGTAGCACAAAGACACAAGAGATTTCGATAAAAGGTTTTTGCTGTACTAAAATAGATCAGCTTTTTGCTATAATCTTTTTGGCAGGTCACAATATATTTTTCTTCTTTCTTAAGATAAAGTTACGTAATATTACATTACTTCTTCCGTTTTCTATGTAATCAGGCTAAAACATTTTTTCTAATATGTAAGTAATCATTTTACTAACATAAAAAAACAAGACTTACTTTATGTTTTTGACCTAAAATCTTCAAAACAAAGGGTTTGAGACTTCGAGTTTTTTCTACTGAAGCAGAATCATTGAACTTAAAATAAAGATCTTTTTAGGTTTTTATCACATGTTAAATAAAACTACTCTGGCGGAAACTTCAGGCATTGGTCGATATGTCTCGATGTGTGTAGCAAAAGAAGTCACCCGTACTTGTGAATTGTGAAAACGACTAGAAGAGACCGTAAGCTATTTTTAATTTCTAGTGAGCTCTCACGTTGGGAAACTCGGGTTTTGGGAAAGCTTTGTCCTTGTATAGCTCTATAGGAGATGTAAGGAAAGATTGCAAGATATATTGTAATTGTAGAAGTAAATTTTTCTTCTGCAATAGAACAATAATTACATGTAATTAAGATACAAATAAATTATTTATTTATAAAATAAGTAATATTTATTAAGTATCAATTGTTCTCTTGCTATTCCTATTATAAATTTATCGCCGATCTTAGCTTATTCATTTCATTGAGAAGAGAAACATACGTCATGTAAAATCCCTCGCTTCGAAAGAGACGGGGATTCCCGACACCTTCATAGAGAGGTGTGAGTGAAGGCAACGTTTCATTAGCGCCTCTTTGAAGCGCGAGTATTCGACGCACTGCTGTGTGAAGCATTGCATCGCGTGATATCTTCTCCAAGTTCAATTCAATTTGAACTGACACGTGCACATTAGACGCTGCGAGGTTCTGTCGCCGACTTGAGTTAGAAGCCATTGTATTGAAATCTCCTCACTATGCTTCGATTGGTCAGGGGTGAGCGAAAGGAATTGTGTGCTGTATGCGGCCGCGAGATGATGAAGCAGCTATAATTGTGTCTTTTTCTGAACGTACCCCATTGGCATTCAAATTAATTTGATAGAATAAGAAAATTAGATGCAGAAGATTATATGTTTCTGAATTTACCTTTGTGTTTCGGTTGTAACACATGTTTGTATTATTTATGTTGGGATGAAATTGTCAAAATATTGTTTGCCGACATGTTTTGAAAGTGGTCACACAGCTTCAACCACATGTATTTCAAATTATAGAGTTGGCAAACGTTAAAAAAATTAAGAAGTCCCAAAAAATTAAAGAATATAATATTTAATCTTGGAAACATTTATCTAGTCAATAAATGTTTTACCAAATCAACTAGACAAGATTCTATAATCACAATTAAGTGCTGTATTTTGTTTTTTACTTAACTTGACATAAAATTAATAATCAGAACCGAAAATATTATACACCAAATAATATTGAACAGGCATTGCCCACAAAAATGGATAATAGAATAAAATCTTGTGTGAAGCTAGTGAATTCCTTTTTTTTTTCAATTTCAAGATAATATTGTTTTGTACCAAGATTGTGCGATGTATTCTTTTATATTCCTCCTTCAATTTAATGTTCAAAATCCAATTGTATGTTACAGAATTATATAATGTTGATAGTTTGCATGTATCCGATAACTACACGTGCATTGAGTATTTAGTCATTCACTTGAGAAAATGCATGATATTTGAAAACAATTACTGGAAAAATAGTTCCTGATCTTTATAGGTTCAAATAATTACATTTCAAAAACTATTGGACAATTCTGTTTTCTGTATGATTCTGATGAAAAATTCTGAATGAGAGATTAGAATATTTTCGAAGTCGGGTGTCGTAGAAACAATGTGAAATATACTTTACAACTTCAATAGCGAGGATATGAAAACTTTCCTCCCCAAGTAGGTACTCTCAAGTTGTGAGTTACAAAATAAAATCTCCCGTTTCTAACTTCTGCATTTCAGAGGCATGCTGAAAAAGATATTTGTGTTACAGTGATGTTCAGGGAATGAAATTTGTGGGAAGTCTCTTCCTCTTCCATCCAATGATGTGGATGGTGTCAATCGAAAAGTAAGATGTTGGGGAACCGTGATTGCAAGTTACTATTTATGACCTTCACTCATTCGGTCGAACGACTCACGCCGTGGTAGCGAGGACACCTCCAATATATAAATTGAATAAAGACTATTGTTTAAGGTAGGTGATAAAAGGTAAGATCTGAGATCAAAACCAATGACAAAATAAATGATATATGCTTTTTTTTATTCATTGCGCATTGAAATTGCCGTCACCATTCTGACTCCCAAATTCAACAATACAAAACTGGTTCTAAAAATAATTTCCATCTTCCTCGCTTATCCTTCGGTATGTCATTCAGGAATACTTCTGTATAATTGTCTTACATAAGAAACAAGATTGAATTTCTTCAAAACAACGGTTAAAACGTTCTTTTATAATGTCAAAGAATGTATTGATTTTAGTAAAATAAATTTTTATAGATGAAGTTTTAAGGACTTAAATATCACTTCTGTGACCATGGTCAGCACCAACACTGGAACAAACATGACGAACCACATGCTTTTTGTCCACCATGACGAAGCCACGTAAATTTTATCGACGATAAATGTCATTTCTTAAATGGACAAAGCTCAATGAGACACTTCGGTGGCTTTACAACTCCGACGGTGTAACAAGAGTCAGTCGTTGTCGTTAAAGTGGCCTCAAGCAGTCGCTAGCAGCCGCCAACAGTTAGAACGAAGTACACGATTCAGGAGAAAGGATGGGTTCATTTGTAATTCCTCGAGAAAAGAAATACGTTTGAACTTTCTGTATCTTATTCTGTTATGACTTTCTTCATTATATTTTACAAGGATCAAGAATTTCATCACTACAAGTACATACGTCTTTAGAGACGTCCTGAGTATTGGAGTAGGGTGGTGCAAAAAATACCGTAGGAGAATGGTTCGCATTAAATTAGTAAGTTTGCTGTGAGGGTAGAATCTTAAAATAGTGAAGTGGAACATCTAGACCGCTTCATACAGTTTCAGTGTTTGACAAGTATCCACTAAATTGCATCTACTAGCATACATTTGGTCTTATAAACAAGTTTATGCTAATTACTTTTTATATTCGTACTTTGAATACTTCTGTTGCATTTGCAACATAAAATTAATTTCCTCATAATTTGTATTGTTTCTACAAGTTTCATTACATTTTAGAATGAAATTTTACTGTCCTAATCTTTTTACTCTGGTACGTACACGCAAATGTCTAAATTCTGATTTATAATATTTTATTTTCGATCTGTGTTAACAGTCAAGTATTTTACTATCATGAAAAAGCTTTACATTGTTTACCTTCTATAAATTTTAATCTTAAAGCGTTTGCAATGTTTTAGATGATTTATCCTTAAATTATTTCATATATAGATAACTTTATACTGTGTAAATACACAAACATTCCAATACGGAATACGAATGATACCCATTAGACAATTTTCCTTAATGATGTTGTACACAATCCTTTTCCACTACAGCGGTAACACATCTGATTATATTCTTTGAATAATATTAATAAACAAAATATGATTATCATGTTTGTTCAGTTTGAAAAATTTGAAAACTTTCACTTAATACCTTACGGTTTTTCCACATATAATACAGAATTTTAAGAAATACATTGAGATTATCCACAGTTGTGAAATTTTTTATTTTAGTGTGTAATAAAACATCGTTGTTAAATCTCTAGAAGAATATCGGGTTGGGAATTGTCTACATATTTCTTTTAAATGCTAATATTCAAGAATTGAAATGTAAGACAAGTAACAAATCAGAAATACAGCTTAAATTATGCAGGACGCTTTCTCTCTTCATATGAATTTTGAATAAAATCTTTTTAATCCTTATTCTTTTCCTTAAAGAGGACGAACATTTTCTATTTCAAATTCACGATTACTTTAACATTTGCTCCTTAGCTCGTGTTTTCATATCTTCGTTTCATGTTTTAAAGCTTGCTTTTTTTTCTTTGAATTAAATGGATATTTTAAATCCGGTTTTGGTCCAAATAGACATTGATATGATCTCCATTATATCAAAATATCGAATGACAAACTTTTGAAAAAAAAGTGTTCCAGTTGCAAAAGGTGCAAATGATTTTTATCTACTATAATCATAGCATACCGTTAAATAATCTACATTTTGGTGATATCCACTTTATTTTCGTGCGAAAAGAAACGTTTTGACGTAATATATTATTATATAATAATGACGATACGTATATAAATGTACTTCAATTTTAATGAATAAGATGTTTTGCGGTTTGTTCGTATCATCATTTCATTCCAAAATTCATTGCATTCTGCAAGGATGAATTTTCATAGATTTCTATGTAGGTTCTTTTCATGTAAGTTCCAAAGTAACATGTAGGTTTTTTCATAATTCACATTGTTACAAAAATTGAATTCTCGAGTGAAGAGACCCCGAAATAAACCTAGTATTAATCAATGTATTTATTAGCTTAAATGTCATGGCATATACACGGTTTCACAATTACAGACAAAAGAAGCCTATTTATAGTCTCAAAAAACATCATCATAATATCAAGCATTTTATGGAAACGTGTCTGAAAATAGACAATGTGCATAGATCACTTCCTGCTTCATATCTCATTTCAAGGTCTTTCATTTCGTGATCTGAAGTTCATTAAAAAATGGGAGGCAATTATTTTTCTATAGTGCGTGCTAATACTCCATCGTGTTAATTTGCGAGAGAATCTAATACTTCCTGTACTTATAAAGGGTACCTCTTTATCATCTTAAAGCTTTTTATTAATTAATAGTATAAGTTTAACAACATATCTACGACATAGTGTCAAAATAAATTGAAAGGTTCATGTATGTTATACTACTGGTCACTGATCATGTACATGCAGAACTTGGTCACTAATACTGTACTAAACATTTCTACGTGATAAAGTCTTTTTTTCGCCTTGTTATAAAAGTACTTTTTAAAATTCGCGTCCCTTATTTTTTTTGAAACAGTAAATAAAGTAGTTTGTATATATTGTTCATGCTGTAAGCCGTATGTTTTCGATCCACCTTTCAAACAAAATAAATTTTAGATTAAGCCATTACAAAGTAAATTGTCGGAGAAAATATGACGAGCTTAGGTTGGAAACCACGGCAGATCCATCGAATAAGCAATGTATCTTCGACCTCTTCTTCCTATTGAGTCAGAGATTCCAATGCGTCAAATACCATGGTAATAAAGAAAGAAGCCTTTACAATAACAAAGAAATATGTGAAGGATAGGGCGGGGGCAGGACCATGGCGTCGCCAGAGTCAGTGCCAGGCGATGGAAGGAAGGTGTGGGGGTGGGTGAGGATGTCTCGCGCGGGGGCGGGAGTCTCGGAGACGACCTTGTGAGGGACTCAGTGACATCACCGCACGCCGCTCCTTTTATAGCGAATTCCCGGATCCGTTAGCGGCAAAGGCGCGGTGGACGCCGCTCAGCTGTCTGATTGCCCCCCGCCATCTTCATCTTTGAAGAGAAAACGTTTCACGCATTCTTTCCGCGCGGGAGGAAGAAACGAAAGAGAAGAATTTTTTTTTATGTGAGATGAATTGAAAAGAATGCAAGTCCATGTCTACTTCGAACAAATCTATACGGAGAATGCAAATATATATTGACTACTTACTCAGCAAATTGGACAGACAGTTGAAATTTTATTTTTTCGTTGTGATATACGAGTACTTCTGGAAAGAGTAGGTTCTAGTTCGCACCCGTTGCCCGTATTCAGGAAATACAGCGAAGAGAAACGAAGAAAAGAAAATTACCAGAATAAAGAAGTAAATATTGTAAAGAAGTAAAATATTATTGCTCTGGAGAACATTAAACAGACTTTAGGAAGTCTCCGAGAGATCAAGAAATCAACAAATTCTATAATTTTTTGCTAACTGTAAATTAAATCAAGTGATATTTTTCTTAAATAAGAAGTACGAAACTAGTTGGTTTCAGCTTGCCTTCAATTACAGGAAGTTGAGATAATGACACTTTAAATTCCGCTTGTCAGCAGCTAAGTGTACTACAGCTCCTTCTCGTAGGCATCCAAATCTAAGAATAACCACTCCATGGAAAAACAACTCGAAAGAATACTTAACCACACACAAGACCTCGATGATGTATGGCTCCCTTGAATAATACACACGGTTCATTATGAGGGGAAGGGAAGAAAATTATTACCTTCAGCTAGCGTGGATTCTCTTCTTCAAGGGGAGGATACACGCAACAAAATTAATATGGGGCAGTTATTCTTCCTGGGGGCAACGATTTAATGATCTTCCGAAAGACCAATGCATCATAAAAATATATTCCAGATTTACAAATAACAAAAAAAAAATACAAAAAACAAAAGAATTTTCCATAACGAGAACTTCTCATAAACGTTTAATATTTCTTTTAAGATCATAATCATCTATCTTGGCATTATGAGTAAATTACACAGTTCCACCAGGGTCTGAGAAAATCCCAGAAGGTCGAAAAATGTCGGAAAAAAAAAGATTTTAAGGTATTAACATTTGAAAAACCTTTAAACTAAATATCACCTTATTATAAAAAAGTTATAATTATAACAAAGTGAAATCAAAAAATATCTAGTCCATAACGTAAAGAGAGCTCTTAATTATGGCATTCAACAGTTAAAAATATTGTAAAGAAATAAGTATCATCTAAATCAAATGAAGATTGGGCTCAGAGTTTTTTATATTTTACTAAATACTATACTGGATAATGTGTTCTCTCCAATACGAGGATGTATGGGGAGAGAAAAAAATGAAATCTTGTTTTATCTTCTACGTGCTCTCTAATAGTAGTTTCATGACAGAAAAAATAATCTGTACTTCATCTAATTGGAAACAAGTGGGATAGTATATAAGAACGAAATATCACAAAAGAACAACCCTTACAAAAAGCATTCTTAATATTCTTTTCTAAGATCACGAAATGCTATCAACATATAAAATAATACACAGAAGTATTAAAAAAGTTCTTCAACAAACAAAATCATTGTTTATCTTTTGATACATATTCAAATACCGAATAAGAATGATATATATGATTACAATAGCTGACACCATAATGACAGCTCAAAAGAAGTACATCTCAACGAAAAAAGAAAAATGATATGAGATATCGGTCGAAGGAAAGAACACCGACAGAAGTGCTGGTCCTAAGTGTGGGTTTTGAGATGACTCCACCTTCCCCCTCGGCGAAACGAAAGGACTGATTTGTTCGCGCGTGAGGAATCACTCTTCAGGGCTACGATTGCATCTGCACGTCAATCACCTTTGTCCTATTTTCACCTCGAGTTTTCATTAGGAGATGATGAGGCGTGTATATCACATTAGTCATCGTTCTCACTCACAGAGATGAACGATGAATCAAATGAAGATTGCGTCTCTCGATAAACCGAACCAAATTAATAATAATAATAATGCTTAAAAGGCGCATAGTGGTATTCTTCTAAGCAGAGATGGGTAATGAAGTAAACAAGCAAAAATGATTTTACAGAGCACGTCGCGAGTACATTAATCATACAACCAGATTACGGAAAATGTGTTCACATGGTATATTATTTACAAGGAATAGAGTTTGCTCTGCTTCTCTTCACTCACAAAATGCACATTGTTGATCAATTTTAAATACAAGAAATCCAGAAAAGAATGTTATAACTATGAAAATATCAATGTATTGTAAATATGTTTTCTTAATATTGCTTCAAGACGCATAGGGACAGATAGGATAGCATTTTAAAATAGGAAATTATTTTTATTAGTTCATTAGAGACAAAAGAGAGATTCCTTCATTAACACTTAAGGACTGAACGAACCGTTATTTGTTTATATTTTATCGTTAACAATCCGGCCAAAACAAGGAGATAAATAGGGAATAATAAGCAGTTTTACTCTCCGGGAACTAACTGTGCTTCATAAGAAAGAAATTAATTTACTCATTGTACTCTACGTATAGGTTTTCGTCAGATCTTATCGTAGAATTCAGGACGTACATAACCATTTCGAACCCAGTGGTTAAGTGAAGAGCTAATGAATGAGATGTCAGCCGTGAACAGCCTTGAGAGCTGGTAACTCAAACGAAATCACGTCCATGGTAACCTAGGTCACTTTCTAAAGCGAGAAGCGTCATTTCGTCATGAGTTCCCATCCTCCACGCGACTCCTTGACCTGCGTTTAAAAATCGAAATGCCGCGTTCTCAGTTTACAGAGCTACCTGGAACAATCCCAGAATGCGTTTCGGTGAATTTGTTATGCCCGTAAATTACGAACGTTTTATCGCTTGTTGCAGAAATCCTAACTCTGAGTTATGTCACTGGAGAATTTATAAGTTCATCACAATGAATGGGAAATTTATTACTTGTAACTTTTAAGACGCCATTCAACATATTTTTATTTAATGTTTCTAGCTTTTAACATTAAATTTGAAACATAATTGTCATAAAATATTACATAATTTAGGATTTTCTATATTATGCTGAAATATTAATGACAAAATAAAAACTTTCCTAGACTCGTGATCCTGACATTTTCTGATTGGGAAATTGTAAATTTTATGCATGCATGACAAAAAATTATGAATGCTACCGGTTGAAGAGCGATTTTTCCGCAGAAATTAATTAAATAATTTCTAACAATTTTCCTACCCTGAACTGTTCTGACTACACCAGTACCAGCAATATGCATGAAAAGGTAATGTACTACATGGAACCCTTTCAGATAATGTCTGGAGGCGTTTCATTCAATTTCATCTGTTAAAAACACAGATATGCACCATTTATTCACCATAATATAATAAGAGATTTATTGAAAATTCAATTTACTTCAATGTACAGGAAGTACAAATTCCCGATAACGTAGTTCTCCAAGTACTTGGATCATTAAAAAAAAGGATGGTCATGGAATTTTTTCAGAATTACATAATGCCCTAGGATAAGCAAATTTTGGACTTGAGTTTTCAAAGAGAACTTTACAACAATCTATTGACGGTCACTGAACTTCACTTTCATTATCTTACTCGACATCATTTCTTTCCAACATGTCACCCCCGATCTTATTATGAAACAAACTGGCATATTCATTCAAAATCATGTGTTCCGTGATGAATTTGTCAAATCCCAAATCTGTAATAATATTGATTATCTTTATGGCAATATCGAAATAAAAACATCTTTGAATATCGTTTTGCTGAGTTATTGTTTAATTTGATATTCGTGGGGAGTTGTGAGAATAATTTTAATTCAAAGTTCCTTTTTATTTCAGCCGAGATAGAAATACTTTACCTGGCTCAGCGTAAGGATACGATTTACGTGTGCGCTATCGATACAATAAATTAACCTGAAAAAATAGAAGGTATACTGCATGTCATATTACCCAGAGCAAAGTTTTCTTGATTCCCATTGCCGCCACACGTTTAGGTGATGATAATGATCGTGAAAAGTGGCCCTCCAACAAGAAGTTCGTAACTTTATCTTTCTACACGAGCAAATCCAGCGCGGAAGTGCTAGAACCTCATTTCCAGAAAAGGAGAAGAAGGAGGCTATGGATTGTGAAGGGCGAAGAGGGGAAGGGGGTGGAGGAGTTGGTCGGGGCGAAAGCATCTCAGTGGCACGTCGGCCGTTGTATGCTAATGCTGCCAGCACCAGCCTCTGGCTGGGCAGTGGAAGCCGCTATGCCGTCGGCATAGCAGCAGCAGTACTAGCGCCACAACGGCCGTTCCTGAAGGTCGCTCTCTGCGCATGTTCTCCCCCCTCCCGTTCTTCCTCCCACCCCTCACACAACCCTCTCTCTCTTACTCTCTTGCACAAACGCTTTCTCCGCTTGCGTCACTGTGCATCTCATTCAACGGCCGAGACGGCGATGCAGGCGGAGATGAGGATGCTGGCGAAGGCGGAGCACAGTGTTTCAGAACGGTAATTATTCACGGTCAAAAGCTACAGTTCCACGAACATTGAGAAACCTCTTGAACCGTGTCGTGCACAGAGCCTAGTGTTTGGTATGACTGGCGTTATAGAGAGTGCCATGTGAAAGTACTTGTTGCCATTTAATCACGTTTGTCATTATTTTCAATAATTTTCAAAAGAAATTTATTGAAAAAGTGTAGATACAATTATTTAAACTGCCACAAATTAAAATAAATTTTAAAACGACATCATTTAGTTGAGGTTAAACTCTTTTTTCAGTAACATATGAAATTCATCCAGGCTAATAAGAAATCATGAATACGGAGCACTTTAAAACGCGAAAAACAGAAAAAATAACTTCAACGTAGTTCTAATTAAGTTTATTTTCTTTCTTTTCCTTTCTTTTCTATCCTTTTTTCTTTTCTTTCTTTACTGAAGTTTTATTTCCGTCTCGTTTATGCCCTCGTAACATGTCACTTGGGACCACTGTATCCTATGCCGTTTGAGCGTCCAGTGTCGTCGTTTCGCCTACATCACCCTATGCATCGTATAATCCTACGCGCACGTCAGGGCCAAGAAAGGAAGCAGAGGGCATGAGAGTTATGACCAACTGCAAGAAGACGTCCATCCAAGCGATGCGTCATAGTAGGGGTTCACAATGAAGATCCTTTGGGGTTCCAAGTAGTTCGGTTGACATCTTTCAACGTAGAAGTTTTCTTTCCGTTTCTGATTTGTTCGAAACGCAAGTAAAAATCAATTTCCAGCAATTGTGTAAAAAACATTTTTGAACATATAGCCACGTTTTTATCGGAATCCACTTTCAAATTTATACATAGGATTCTAGAGTTGAATTCAGAGTCTTGTTGTTTTGGGAAAAGAATTCTAAATTATGATCTATACCGTAATATTTGAGATGGTGCTTCGAACATGCTCTCCTCTCATTTTGCGTCGGAGTTTTTCCCCAATAAAAAGTGTCATATAATGGAAGAAAATTGTAGGGATATTATGAAATCGCTATTTTTCTAGATCTCATTCATCATTTTAGAGCCAAATTATTTTTCGTAAAGTATCGTTATGTGTAGAGGAGCGAGTAAGTTTGGTTTCATCTGATGATTCTACAACTACCCGTTGAAAATACTTAATGGGCTACAAACAAAGTCACCTTTTTAAACTTGATTCAATATTATTATGTTTTTATCCTAAGAAAAGCAACGTTCCAAATTGAGTATTTAAGATTACCACTCTCGTCTATTGAATCAAACAATATTGAATGAACCAAAGCGTATAAAATTCGTATTAAAAGTGTATTTCAGATTCTAACCTATTAACATTGCAAGATCCTATTAATTATAAAATCCAAATTAAGTGTCAAAATGTATTTTTCAAAATGTCAAAGTCACAATGTAAAAAAGTTTTTTCGCATTATGAGAATCTGCGTGAATAACAAAACCCTTAAAGACAAAACGTATCGATAAAGATTAATGAACTGACTTAAAAATTTGTATGTAAATGAAATAAAGAGTTAAGTATCAACTTCGAATGGCGAATTAAAATATTCTATAATATCTTTATAAAGTTCTATTTTGGTTAAATATAACATACAACTTCAATAGGACTCCACACAATATTTATTGCGGAATTTTTATAACCACCAAGTTATAAAGTTCTTTTTGGATTTATCAGAACCAATGTCTTTCAAACAACTTCCGAGATATTTTTACTCTCGAGGACGCCCTTGGAATAATAAGTTTGATATTTGGTCCAGTTTCTATTATTTCTTCCCTAAAATTAGTTTTTTTACGTAAACAATAGTTGTACAGAAAAACTGAATAAAATGTAAGTTGTGTCAAACTATGCTGAAGTCAAACGTTTCCGCGTCGGTCGCTGCGTTTGAGATGCAGTGGACACCCACCCGATTTCCATATCCCGCCACCTACATCACCCCCGGCGCTGCCCGCAGCGGACACACGCCCTTGACCCCACTCCAGCACTCCTGGCGGCGTCCGGGTCCAAGGGCAAAGCACACGAATTCACACATCCGGACGAGAACGTATACTTTTGAAACTTAAGTCAACTATTTCTAATAACCTTCCATATTTGTAATTTTTTTGTGACCACTAATTTTTATTTATGTCTCACTGAAAAACTCGTCGAGTTGAATCCTGCAATTTTGTCCTGTAAATCCGGTAATGTAATCATCTCACTAAATCCACCATTAAAAATCTTTAAATTTATTTTTTCTCATCGACGTTAAAAACAAGTTGACACGTTGAATTTTATAGAAATCTGCCTTCCAAATGGTTTTTATTTATATGTATGGTCATATGATATCCATTTATTGCATTAAGTCGGAGAAAGACCCTATTCATTGTTCTGAATAAATATAGTGGCGGTCTCATGATAGAATCTAAAGACAAACGAATGTTATTTAATAATATTCCAAAATGATGTTAGTACTACAACTTAATAAAATAATTCGGAACATTACAATCTTAACCTTGAACTGTCTAACAATTTTGTTTTCTCGGAAAATACTAATCCGAACTAATATTATACTCAAGGATTCGTTTGAGATATGAAATAAATAATTTTTTCAGTCATAATTCAGATTTTGTACGTAAATGTAAAATATAAATATTTTACAAAATAATCCAGAAAACAATTTTAAGACCCTCCTAACGAACCACGTTTACACATCAAAACCCAACCATTTCAGTTCACAAAAAACATGACGATTGACACGTAATACAGTAAATCTCAGTAAATCACTTATGATTTGTCACTAACAAATAAGAAGAGAATGGTAGAGACTCTCTAATCACTTTTTCATTCACAATATGTTACGATGCACTTCCCTGGAGTTAGAGATGCGATTTTCTTGAACTCGAAGTATTATTGAACTTGACTGCTAGTCGATCACAATCATTGTTTGAGTTTGGGATTAGTAACCTCTTAATCTGTCATTTTCTCCAATATCCGACTTTTATACTATAAACTAATTGTTTATAATTGAATTAAAGTACTTTAACCAACTTGTAGATTTTCTAGTAATTTATCCATATTGAATGTCATATTACTACTATTTTCTACAGAATCTACAGAATCTACAGAATTTTTCAGATAAATAATTTATTTGAGTACTAAATTCATAGTAGTTGTTAAGTGCATTTATTTCCAATTTTATTCTCTTATTGCAGGAATACAGTTTTGTTCTGCTGAGGAAATGCAGGTTGGCGGAGACTTCAACGCACGATCGAAAAACTATCCCGGGGAATCGGAGATCCCTGGAGACAACGCAGGAACGGAGATCGGAGTACGATCCAACCCTTCATTTCCAGTTTATATTAACCAAGTGGTAGGACAAAAGATATATCTTCTCCATAGTTTTCGTTACAATATCTATTTAAATGTAGATGTTTGTGAATGTTAATTTATTCCTTGCATCACTGATACTTTCACCTGCAATCCACAACATTCATCGTCATATAGCGGAATCTCTGAACTCTGGACATCCGGTGAGCGCCCTCAAGAATTTACAATGACTATTGTCAAATTTCATGACAGAACGAGTTTTAATTTAAGATTTAAAATTAAGGGGAAGAGGGTTTAAATAGCGATCTAGCGACATTTGTCTGTCTTGTGTCATTTCCTGGAAACTACTTACAAATTTTACTCTACTGCCACAGATATTAGTAAATAACTCTCTGAACAATTTTTATCTACAATGTCTGTAATCACAACTGCCGCAATAAGGAGACAGATAAATTGCAAAACAGTTAGATAAATTGCACATTTTCATTCTACGGTTCATGGATGCCCTATTGCCTCTTTGAATGGAAAGTGCTTGGAAAACAAGAAGGGAAAGAAAATTTAAAACATTTCTTTGGGACTCGAAAGGGAAATATCATAGGCGAATGGTATTGGCTACTTACTATATTGATTGTTCCTAGCCACTACCTCACTACAAAAAAACGATACAGGCGAAGCTTCTTCGTCCAAATAGATGACTTTATCATAAACACCAAATATCATGAAAAGTAGCAACAGTAGTCTAGTAATCCCCAGTTAATTGTTAAAAAATATTTTATCTCAATAAAATTTATTTCAATGAGTTTTTATTTCATGAAATGTCCAAATATTGAATTACTTTCTTCGAAAATGATTTATAGATCTCAACTCAAAAAATTGCAGGATTTTAACTTTAAATCAGTAACTTCCAGTGTTTAAATAATTTTTTTTTCACTAACCTATTCGAAATTTTAGTCAAATTTCAAGACTTCAAAATTTTAACGTTTGGTTATGTATTGAAAAGAAAATACGTATTGTAGCAAGGATGCTTCAATTACTATACGTTCTTTATAGAACTTTCTTTCCTTACTCACTTATTAGAGAGCGAGGAAATAATTTTTCCCCAACGAAGTAACAAAGAGAAATGTATTACGTATAGAGTCGTTTCTTCCCTATTCATTCACATATTTGTTTCCTCTATTAGTTGCTAACCTTCCAAATCCCCAAGACGAGAGTTTTAAAATGCGTTCCTTTCATTTCCCTAGCCATCGTTGTCTTTCTGGTGCTGCGTCGATGTAAAAACTAGCCTTAATTAACGAGGAGGTATCAAAGCCAATCGTACAACTATAAATCTTCTGGATTTATTGTTTGCAAAGGGTTAATGTAAACACCGTTCTTCTTCGTATTGGCTAAGATAATATTTGAATCTCATGAACATCACGAAGTAATATAAATGAACGAAATATTTAGTGAAGAATTCTCGTAAGAACTTTAAGAAGTTTTTCGTTTCATTTGACAAGATACACAAATTATCTGTAAATCAAATCTCAAACGTGTCATTTCATCCTTCAGCAAATTGTTCTCTTTTGCCATGAAAATTCTAGAATCGTTTCATTCTTAACATTTTTATTTTATCTCTCAATTAAGCATTTGAGGAGACAAACATACCTTATGTAGTGATCTTTTATGAATAGAAAAAAGATTGTTGATGATGGAAATGGTATATTTGAGCTTGATACAATAACGATTCAAAATACATTAGGTATTAAATCTTTACTACATTTGTTTATTATTAGAAGACTTTGAATATAACGGGAAATGACGTGAGCAGTTATAAGTACGCACAGAAACGCCACAAATGTAGAGTTCACCACTTTTGCGTATTTTCAAGGCAACGCCTACAAATCTTCAGTTTTTAGGTATACGTTTCATCATATGTTTAAGTCATCGTTTGAAGAAAAATATGTGTTAAAATATTTTGTTTATTCTATGAAGAAGATATACTATATGAGTATACGTGATTAGTGTTCAAGTGATAATAAGAGATAACACTGAAATTTCCGTACGTCATCTGAAGCTAAGCAAATGTTTTATATAACATGAATTTATAAGAAGGTATAATTTATTATGTTTATGAAATTATGATAGTGTACGTAATTTAGGTAACCAAGAATTCCTAAAGGCATTTAAAAAATTCTGAAAAAATATTTAATTTTATAACAGTTCTTGTTGATCCTCAATGTCGCACCTAGTATCTTATTATTTTAGATGCAAATGTTATTCAACGAAGTGAATTCCACATCATTTTCACAGAACATTCAATGTTTTGACTCTCTCTTAGTAAATCAAACAATTATTTTATTACCTCTTATGTACCTTCTGTAAATAAAACATTTGTGTTTGAGACTGTTTAAATATTTTGAGAACTTTTGTGAATATACGATAAACATCACTTGTTTTACAAACGAAAGGAAGTTAACGTCTAATGTGTCTCCATTACTAGCAAGAAGGATTTACCACGTGAGACGTCGTTTCGTTCTCCATTCGTGAAACACAAAGATGACTAGAATGAATCGGAAATGAACCCATCTAACATTTTTGTTAATAAAATAATATTTAATGAAATATCTTATCTTTCTTAAGTGCAGAATGTTCGAACAATTGTTGATTGATTAATAAACATTAAAGAAGAGTGACTTTACTAGACCACATCATATATAAGACATTTGCTAATATAAATAAAAGACATATATGAGAAATAATATAAATAAACGTTTTTGGTTCAGATAGTTGAGTTGCCCGTATTAATTTCTTCGGTATCGCAAAGGGATCAACAAAAAAATACCCGATTTTATTGATCATTTGCGTCCGAAAATTGACAGAGGATAAGATACCTGAACAAGCGGATAACTAAATAAAGAAGAAACTTGTACATGTAATAAAGAAAACTTGTAAGTGGAATAAGCCTAAACAAAAAAAATTTCCACATCATTCAGAGGAAAGATCCTGAAAATATTCGAAGAAAAAAGGCTGGCTTTATTTTATCGGTGAGTTTAACTGCTAATAGCACAAAAATACTCTGGTTTGGCAGTTCTTTCTTTGAAATGTTTACGACCGATCACATGATCAAGAAGACGAAGCTGACATTATCGGGCAGGTGAAAGACGGTTTCTCCCGAAAATAATCGGTTCAAAATATATTTCCATTTTTCACTAGATTACCAACTCACAAATCTCTTCACGATTTTGAAAGAAAGTTCCTGGACGTTCATAATTTAAAAAACTGCAAATTTTATAACGAAAATTCCTTGAAATGTTTTAGTAGATTTGGACGGCATGTCCGTAAAGTAAATTCGGAACAAAATTCGATTTAGGAGGGAAGAAAAACTTATGTTGGAAAGTATTATGAAATCAATCGGGTCAGCGTCAGGAAGGGTTAGAGAAGCGTTGCACTTTTGCATAATAAATGTAAACAAATTAAAATCAAACTAAAAATAAATATGTTGAGTAACAATTAATTTGATTCTAATTTTTACATTAATATTATTAAATTTCTATTCCCAAAAATTTCTATATCCTAAAGTTTGGAAATTTTCAAAATTTACCCATTCATTTTAAAATATGAGGTGAATAATATTTGATAGATATTTTCAAGTATAATAGAGAAGTCAGAGTTCCCGAATTTAGATGGCAGTGTTTTATTAGCACCTGAAATAAAATTAGTTACAATGGGGTCGGCGTTACTTTATTTGTCAAAAGATTTTGTCAAATAGCTTTAAAAAAGAAAAAAAGAAACTCACCAGAAGTAAGAGCGCGCGGAGTGGCATGTTGACGTTAGCGCATCACCATGCTTCTCTCGGCGCAGAGTAAGGGCCGGTCTTTCGTCGAAGGCACTGAGGTCGCTCAGTCGGGTGGTCGCGGATTCGAGGGTCGGTGCGTTCCCGCAGCGTCTTGGAGCGGGGAGGTCGACGACGGCGACGGGCAAGTGGTCGCGCGAAGAGTCTGCGCTCAGACTTTATACGCGCTCGCCGCTACCTGTTGCCTCCTCTCCGCTCCTCTCCCTTCCTCGCCCCGCTTCTCTCACTCACGCGAGCGCCCACGCGCCGAACAGAAGACGCGCGCTACGAGACGCGATCTGCAGCGAATTCGCTCAACAACGCACGGACAGGCGGATGGACGCTTGCGATCGATGACACCACGGGATAACAGTAAACTGCTCCCAAACAATTTGTCACACATTTTAATACTTCCTTTTTTTAGATTGAGTACATAAAATTCTTCAAAGAAATTTCATCGATTTCTTCAGGTGTTTGATTACTTGACTTTTAAGATTCTCACGGGGAATACATCACAAGACGCGTACATCTTCCACATTTCACCGAATAATTACGTAGTTAATTATGGTTCCATCTTCCTTCCACTTTTTTAACCCCAATTCACCAGGTAACCTACTTGAGGATAATATTGAAACGCATGTAGTTTCAGATTTACTATTACTTAGACTTGTTAAATACTTTTGGATTAAAACCAAAGATTTTCATTTTTCTGAAATTGTCTGGTACATTTTTATGAGAATTAAGCCAGAAGCGTAAAAACCATATACCTCAATAACTAAATTCTAAAACATGTTGTTTCTTAGTGTTTTACCCGAGTGTTAAAATATCCAGAAAAAAACTGGACTATACCGAACAAGAGTTCCCAAGTAAAAAATTCAGACAAAATAAAAAGACGTTAACCAGATATTATAACACATGATGGGTAATTCTTCAGTGATGTGTTTTATTAACCTTGAAAGAATATTTTGAATAAAAATGTCACCTTTGTATAATCAATTAAAAATGAAAAGCGTCGAATGTGAAGAAAGGAATACTGTATTTTATTTATGTACAAGGAAGGATTACTGCTCGCTATATCAGCTTTCCTGCCGAAAATTGGTTTATATAGTAATTATATTGCATATAGTATGAAAAACTCATTCGATATATGCACCACCAGCCTCGAGTCTCGAAGCTCATACACAACATCCACCGGTGAACCGCTGATCAGTGACCACAGGAGGCTCTCTATGGTAGGAGCACTTGTATCCGGTATTCACGTACCTACGTGTCGTATGCAATTTTTAACTCACTACTTCCGAAAACTTACTCGGAGAGGGAAGTTTGCATCATCTACGACCTAGTGAAAATTGCAACGAACCGGGACTCGAACCAGCGAACTCCCGCTCTTGTCGAGGCGTGTAGTGCAGTGATAGCACACCTGCAGCCAAAGCAGATATCCCGGATCGGATTCCGATGCGTCGAAATTTTCACTAGGCCGTAAACTGTGCAAACTTCCCTCCCCGAGTAGGTATTCGGAAGTTGTGAGTTAAAAGTAATTCAATGTACTAATAACGCGTTAAAATAAAAAGAAGAAAATATATCTCAACCCCTCCTCGTTATTTCAATGTAACGAGGAGGCTTTAAATGACTTTGCCACCGATTATATACCCCTTCTAAACGTCTATTCCTAGCAAGAGGCAGCAGGCAGCTTCACTTCATGATTTTGAACCAGGTTGGGTGCAAGATAGGATTCTTCATTGTGTAATTACAGTTAAATTCCTTTTAAATCTTATTTTGAAAATATTATGGGTAAAATATTTTGAAAACCAAAAATTCTATAACGTCAATGTGCAATTGGACGTGGTATCAAACTACATCGAAACTCTGCAAATGCAATAGTATGCTGTCGTGTGTTAGAATAAAGTACAATGTTTGCAAGTTGTTGAAAAATAATGATTTTACCCCTTATTAACATCCAAGTAGAGATCGAATGGCCTTAAGTCTATTAAAAATGTTTCTTATCGAATGATAAAATATGAAATGCAATAAGTTTAAATATTTGTGAGTAAGTAGCCGTAGGGCGTGTTCTCATGTTTAAAGAAGGACATGTGATGACGTGTTCATAATGCACAATAAGTTACCAGTTTCTTTACTGAAATCTTTCCGGTTTTATATTATTTAACCTCACGGACTTTTCTCCGCAGCAGTACATTCTATCTTCACGTGATGAAGCCAAAAGTATAGTTTTGCATTGTGGAAATATATGTCAAAATATAGCCAATGGAAGTAAGAACAAAATTTAAATTAATGAAATTCAGCATATTATTTGAGCTATTTCCTCTCATTCATGGATTATTTTTCCCTGTCAATTACTCTTTGGATAGTAATTCATACTAATATATAAATGCGTAACGCGAAAGTCTGTCTGTTTGCTACTGGATCACGACTAAACCACTGAACCGACAGTGATGAAGTTTGACAAGGAAATAATTTAGATGTACAGAATGAACATAGGCAAATTTTTATTTTTTTAATGTGTGATAAGAAAGATGAAAATGATTTTTGACGATAAATGTTGATAAAATCGAGAAATAAGAGAGTTATATTTGGTAAAGCTACCTAAACAGTTAGAGACAGGTGGCAATATTGATTGCTTTAAAGAATTCTACAAAAAAGTCCGTGATAGCACATGTTCACGTACAAAAACTATGATAAATTATCCACAAACCGTTATTAAAAATAGAAGAGTTCAAATACTTCAATTTAAGGGAGTAATTTAAGAAGGAAAAACCAATCATCATTAAATTTAATGAGTTATTTGTTTTGCGTATTTGACGACGATAGAAAATATCTTTAAATCTTAAAATTTCGACGAATAGTTCAGATTTTACAAGAATTTTAATGAAATGGTGCAGCCGCGTGATGCCTAAAAGGAAATATTTGACCGGCGCGGCTGCCGCGAGATGGTGTGGTAAATACAGCCAAATTTAGCATTAAATTTGTATTATTTTGAATATGAAAAATTAGGATGCTGTACATGTTTTTAAAAACCAGTAAGTACGAATATTTTGAAATTAGAATATTGATAAATTTTATTTTTTCCTGAGTAAAAGAAGATTAGTCTAAGAAAAATCACAGGCCACGCCGAGTAATCAACTAATTCAAAATAATTGTTTAAACAAAAAGCAATGCAATATTTCCTACTTCTCGAGTACGTCAATAACGAATTGTAAAACAACAATTCTATAGTGAAATCGGAACTATATTCTATTGGAAAAGAGACACATGAATTAATAATTTCAGGATACATTCAAAATTATTTACTGTAAAGAAGTTAAGAGAGTGTTTCCTTGAGTTATTGTGAGCAGTAGGGTGAAATATACACTATTTCTTCTCAAATTACCCGGTGATTTTCATGGCGCTGATAGTTCCCCATACACCACTATCAAGTGACGGATCAGCAACACATCAACAAATCCGCTAGAAGAAATTCGTCGTCGAATAGTTGTCACCAATAAAGGAGCTCGTGAAACTCTTCCCTATTGCTTCTGGCACTAATTCTAGGGACTATAAAATGATATCTACGTTCGTAACATCGTCAATTCTGTCCTCAAACCACTTTCCGAGAATCAGAAGGTTCATCCCCTTGCAACACCTTGTACCTTGGCCTGCAAACTTTCTGGACACGATCCCTATACACCATAATGTGAGATAATGGGACAAATCCTTTTTTCAATCCAGCCACTACCACTGCGATCAACCAGCTTTGCCAAAACGTGTAGCTATCATGTGGGCTGTACCACTTCAGGAAGATATTCACTTCGGGTTTTTATCAATGCAACATGCCATTTCCTTCTTATGTACCAATTATCATGTTGATGAATGTGTCCCGTCAATGTGTCATCAATGCTTGAAGTACGTATTTTATGTTTCTTTGAATCCTACTGGTCCCCGAGTGTACATTTTTTACTATCATATTCTAAAAGGTTTTCTTAGAATGCCACATAACTGGTATTTTCATATCGACTCGAACCTTGTTCCTGTTTGGGACTGTAAGACATTTTCGAGTTGTAAATGATGGTGTCATCGACCAATACCCAAAAACCTGTACTGTAGTTCATAATAACTATAATTTCATTTTTATTTCAAAATAATTTTGTCCCAATTTATTGAAAATACAAACTGTCGCGTACTCACGTGGTACACTTAATATTATGACGTTTTAAAAATAGTTTCTTGTCAATCGGAATAACTTTTATTCGAAGTAAAATAAATTTAAATTTTGTTTTATTTTTTGGTCCTAGTACGCACCTTATTATAAATTACCCATATACTGGAAGATGGTCATTAAATTGGGGACCACGAGGACGAACGCAGGTGTAGCTCTCGTTCATACTTCCGGTACGATAATATGGACGCAATGGACACTCGGGGGAATTATTATATATACGTTTATATGAACGGAACTAATGTCAACTGTTCATCAGGTCGACAGAGATATAAGTATCCGGTAGGTTTGTTGCGCCGGTCTCGAGCACGTCCAGTGATAACATATGTTCTCTATCATGAAACCTCCACTTATACTCTCAGACAACCTGCCAGTCTACCAAACTCTGCCCTGCTCGCGTCACAAACCACGATGGTTTGCCGAGTCTCCGTCCTTCTTCTCTACCTTCTTAATACCCGGTTGGTTGTCATACTTCCATCTCTCCAGATCGTCGCCTAAACTATTTTTCCTTTCCTTCATGTCACTCTCTACCAGTCTGCACTGGCGACTCAACAACTCCTATCCCTGTGACACGGCACTATTACTGGTATGACGTTGCCTATTATTTGCAAAATAAAATTAACTACGCAGTCAGTAAACTTATTATCAATCCACGACATAAATATTTCAGTTGAAATGAATACTTTAATTGAAATCGCATAAATATCACTGATAATGTTTTGTGATTGACTGGGTCCTGGTACATTCAATGTACCGTGATAGTAGAATTACGCGATTTCTAGTCCTCAGCAGAGAAGAGATTGGCTTGCTCTGAAGCAAAAGCAGGATGAGTGGGGCTAGAAGACATTCCGGGCGATGGGTAATGACCGTGGGCAAGACCTCTCCGGTATTTGAACTTCGGCTGTCCAACAAGTTGATGAAACCACTAAATTTCATTTCTCTCTACCACAAAAGAACGGATTGTTGATGTGATCCTATTTGATTTTGCTTGTTTACAATATACGTTACAAACATAAACTAGGATATGCTTCACAACAGTCTCTGAATCACCTCCAACGTCAATAGACCTCGAAATATATTGTATAACGGATACGTATCGGAGTTCACCCAAGATACACTAATCACTTTTACAAAGAATAACTGGGAAGAAAACACATTGAGGAGAAACTTTTCCCTATGAACTAATCTAACAACCTTCTAAACAGTGTTTTTTTATTTTGATTCGCCTCTTATTGGTACACTGAATGGTGGGAGCTGGATTTGCAAATTTCGGCTCATAGGTGAGACTTCTCGTCAGAATATTTACTACACACACTCAAAGAATACCATTAGTTTCACAAATGAAACGGGATTGAACATGTCAATCAAACACATTATTCGCGTTTACTTTGCGTAAACATCAACATGTTTGAGAAACTCTTTCTTCTCGAAGCAAGTTAATACGAGTCACAGGCCAAGAAATGTAACGGATAGTCATTTTAAATATTTTACATTATTTTGGAAGATTCGATGTAAATTAATTACCTTATCGTTGAATTCCTTATAAAATAAATATTTATTGAATGAACTACTACGCACTATTTAACAAAAATCAACAACGTCTCAAAATTCGTTATTCTATTATATCTTCTTCTTCTTCGCTTCTTCTCTTATGACTGAATACTGTTTCATGTATAATACGTTAATACTGTGCAATTCTACATGTCTCTATATCTCAAAATTTGCTTGTATGTCGAACCTACAAAAAAATTGCACCTATTTTAACCGTTTTTAAGCTTGGTTTTCCCCTTTTACATTTCTTCTTACGAATGTACGAAAATATATAAATAATAAAGTTTGTTATCTAATATTATTAAACAAGCAGTGTTTATAAACAAATATATATTTCAGTTTTGATGAAATCACCGAAATGAGATGTTTTCAGATGATTTCAGTAAATTTTATATAATAGAAAATACGAATATTATTAATTTCAAACTAACAAATTTCACTTGAATATAATAATATCAATGCGTGAATAATTCAAGGTCAAGAGCAAAGTAATCACAAATGTTTCGAATCCTCTCTATGACTGCTACTGTCTTAATACCAGGATACAAACAGATGTAACTTTTAATTATTGTTTTGAGCTTGCAATTACAATGTATGGGTGATATTGATCGAACAAAGTCTTTAAGTAACTAAAAACGTCATTTATGTCATTTATCCGAGAGAATCTCGATCACCCAAGTATTTGCAATTGCAAGTGATACATGATGTTAGATACACTTAAGTGAACTAAACCATACTAATTGTTGAGGTTTACACGAATTACACTTATCAGGTTTTATAAGAAGAAGTGTCCAGGTTTAAATTGAATAAATAGTTGGCAAAATTGCAAGAAATAACTCAAAAATTAAATCACTGAAATTTGCAAAGCAGTACGATCTAATAGACAATATATTTCATAATGTATTGAGATTAAGTAGTGTTCAGATTATTTCAAATGACCTATTTTTAGTAGGTGGAATCACGGAAGAGATGAGACCAATTCCACTAATAAAAACCTAACATATGTCAAAAACGCTGAGTCTCAATAAACTATTCAGACATTATTTGTAATCTTATTTTTCCTTCACAAAAAAAATCTCCAACAGTTCATCATTACGATAATATTCCTTTGTTAACTGACAATTTTCCATTGTTAACTCACAATTTTCCATTGGTAATTGGCATTGTTAATGCGTGTTAGCAATAAAGAAAAAATTTAGCACTAAAAAGTGGAGATGCGCTAAAAGAAAATATACTACATATCACTCGGGTAAACACGAGTTTCATCGGCTTGAAATTCTAGAAATACGTTGATACTCATGAATTGATGATGTATCTTATCTAAAATTGTGTTTTCATCCCTGAGGATGTTGCCATGTCGTTCATTGTCTAAAAACTATTTAGTTATTTATAATATGATCATATTGCGTATCAACCGAAGGTTAGTTGGAATCATCTCACGATGTACGCCCACTGCCTGACCAATGACATACATAATTGATAGGAATGACGAAAATGAGGGTAGCCATCAAATACAATCCGTAATGGTTTTTCTTTGTCTTTCAAAAGTACCAAAAATACGACGGAAACAAGTCTACCATCCACGATATTTTATTCGTTAATAGTCGTTTCGTTAAAAGTCATTTATTTTTATCGACATGTTGAGTAATTTTGAAAACCTAAACAGTAACTTGAAAACAATGGAAAATATACCAAAACTAGCTGAGTATCCGTAGCTTTGCTCGCGTCAACGCTGTAATATGTCTCCAATTTTATTTTTTCTATATCCTCATTGGTGTTCACTGAGAATGTTATCCATATTATTGTTGTGTACTCTCAATCACTTATTGTTGTGTTATCATAGTATAGCAGGTTATATTAGTATTGTTGTGTACTCTCAATCACTTATTTTCACTGATGTTATTTAAAAAAAGGTTTTAGGAAAACACTAATTTGCCATTCATACTCATACGTGTGAATCTTTGTAAAATCCTTTCTTGGCGGACATTTTTGATAATTTTTTGTGTCACGATCTTCCCAACACACCTCTAGGAGCGCCATGCACCTCATGTGGTCTGAAGGATACATAATGTCATTGGAAATTCGATTGTTCATCTCAGAATACACAATAACCAATTATGGACTGGACCCTGATATCGGTCTTTTTACGTTCTTTCTCAGTCCCGCCCTTCCCCAACTCTAAAAATACCGTGCTCCCATGTGTTCTCACCTTCAACATAACGGCATTGGTAGTCGTCAACCCTAAAACTATGTACTTTTGTATATTTCAATATTATTTTCAATTATTTTAATTCTTAAACCCACTTTCATTCCCCACCTAAGGGGTGCTAGTGGTCTGTTTTTATGAAGGACGAGTTCCAACTTACATGATATTGGGATTTCACTATCAACTCAGCGACGCCGAAAATTAGGGGCTTGTCACTGGTATGTCATGTTCGATATATTTTCATGACATACTCTCCCTCGGGGTGCTGGAGTTTACACAGGCTAATTGTGGACTTTGACGTCTTCCAGAATGTCATTACTAATTTCAGCAGCACCGAACTCAACATTAATATCGGTCTCTATCGGTAACTTTTACATTTCACTCCTTCTCACCCCCAACACAAAGGTTATTTATTTCTTAACTGATTGTTAACTTAGAAAGCATATGGGACGTTTTAGTTCATCCCAACACCACCTTAAATTATGGTTGTGAATCTAATTTCGGATTTTTTCATTATTTTCACATGTCATCGCCTTCCAACTCCTTCCCTAGGGGGGTAAGGGATGTCTGACCACCACAGTGCTTGTTTTCAGATAGTCAGTCATTTGTGTATCACGTTTGGTTTAAATTGCTCCAGGCATCTAGAGTTCTTTTGGGATACACCTATAAAACATTCCAACATCCATTTCACCCCCTTAGAGATGGATTTTCGTAAAATCATTCTTATACTAACGAACCCACACACCGAGAGACTTGCAGGTTGAATTTTTGCCTTCGATACAAGATACAACTGCTACAGCACGGTTGCACCATTTTATTAAAACTCTTTAGTCTAAACTTTTGTCTAAACTATTGGTTTTTAGTCTAAACTATTCGACTTTAGTCTAAACTATTGGTTCAAACTTTACGATTTAAAGATGTTTTTATCTTTGTTAAATGCACAAAACAAAGAGCCCGTTAAATTTGATGAAGATTGATTTTTTTCTTCTTAAATTCCTCACTTAGATTGAAGTATTACAACACTTCTATTTTTCATAACGTTTTTCCGCTTATATAAATTAACCTTAGTAGATAGACATATGCTGTCCCGGACTTTTTTGTAGAACTTCTGAAGCAAACAATATTGCCACTCATAGTTGTCATCTATCTCTAACCGTTTAGGCAGCGAAAGTGAATATGGCAGGGGTTTTTTTTCGATTTCATCGGCATTTATCTTCAACTTCATTTTTTATCTTTCTTTTCATTTAAAAAATGAAAGTTAGCCTATGTTTATCTATCTATCTATCTAGAGAGATTATCGTGAGAAAAGGACTCTTAAAGAATACTAATGTTTATGAAAAATGTATATTCTATGTATTGCGAAAATCTTGAAAACCTTGCGACTCTGGTGTCTTGTAGTATTTAAAACGTTAACAGATAATAAAAAATTGAAAAAACGCACAATTGTCACTCAATGCAGAAGAAGTATAGCAGACCGCGTGGCTTTGCGCTGGGTCGGGTTGTACTAGCCAAGTTAGACAAGGTTCAGATGAAGAGGTTTTATTTACACATTTCTTCTTCTTCTTCTTCTCTTGGTGCTTTAGCCCGTAGCCGAGCCCTGACCTTCTCAGTCTTCGCCTTTCATTGTTTTTATCCTTCGCACTTCTTCTCCGTCCTCGTATTTGGCACAGTGTGGTGGCATCCCAACTGCATCCTCCCATCTTGCCCTTGGGCGCCCCTTAGATCTTCTACCTTCAAATTTCCCTGTTAATATCTTCTTTGGTATTCTGGCATTCTCTATCCTTATTACATGGCCTGCCCATTCCAGTGGTTTCAACCTCACAAAGTTAGATACAGCCACATCTTCACATACTTCATACAGTTCTTGGGTGTATCGTGTTCTCCATATTCCATTCTCATTAACTGGACCGAAAATACTCCTTAGTACCTTTTGCTACACTCTGTCTATCAAAGAGGCTGCTGTTCGCGTGAGAGTCCACGTTTCACATTCATAAATAAGGACAGGTCGTATAAGGGTGTTATAGAATGTAATTTTAGTCGCCATCGATATATCTCGACTTTTTAACAGTGGTAATATGGAGAAAAATGCTTTATTGACTTCTTGGATTCTATTATGTATTTCTTCTATTTCCTCGTTCTTATCATTTATTACCGCACCCAAGTTGCGGAACCTGCTCACAATTTCTATATTTCCACCATGCACTTCCAACTGCTTGATATTTCTAGTTCACAAACATAGAAATCTCTTAGAGTGCTCAAGGTCCCGGATTCGAACCCCGGTCCCGTCTCCAATTTTCATTCGACGTAACATGATTAATTTGATATTTCTACTCTGACTTTTCTTTTGCAGCATAGCTTTCGTTTTTTCCGTATTAATTGAGACCAACTTCATTGCTGTGTTCCCCTAGGTCTTTATTCGCTTCTATTGTAGGATTTTTCATTCTTCCTATTATACATATGTCATCAGCATACCCTATAAATTGGACTAACTTTTGTAATAACGTTCCTTTGGTGTCTATATTCACAAGCCTTATCACATATTCTAGTACCGTATTGAATAATATTGGTGCTAGTCCATCTCCTTGTTTCAGACCTTGTGTCACCTCAAACTCTTGAGACAGTACATTATTAATTTTTACATGTGCCCATGTATTATGTAATGTTGCACCTATTAACCTCATTAGCTTCCTTTGGTATTTCAAAGCTCTGCAATATTGCCACTAAAAGTTCCCGTCTCACCAAGTCATACGTATGTTTAAAGTCTACATATATCTGATGAACATCTGTATTGTATTCCCAGGTTTTCTCCAGTAGTTGCTTCATTGTAAAGAGCTGGTCTGTTGTTGATTTGCCTCCTCTGAAGCCCGACTGACACTCTCCAATAAGTTTCTCTGCATAAGGTTCCAACCTTCTCTTAAGGATAGATGTGTAGATTTTGTATGCATTACTGAGCAATGCAATACCTCTATAATTTTTACAGATTAATTTGTCACCAGACTTTATATATATAGGGCATATCACACTTTTGTTCCACTCCTTTGGCAACTTTTCATGTGTCCATATGGAAACAATTAAATTATGAATTTCCTTCACCATTTTGACAGCAGTTTTTTATAAGCTCTGAGGGTATGGCATCATATCGTGCGGACTTCCTGTTATTTAATAGCTAGTTGGACCTCCTCCAATGTGGGTACCGGTGTTTTCTCATCATCATCATTTGCTGTTATTCTTCCCATTGCTTCTTGGATCTGTATGTTATCATTTCCTTTATTAAGGAGATCTTCAAAGTACCCTGCCCATATTTTCGAGACGTTTTCCTTTCCACAGCTCAAGTTCCCGTCTTTATCTTTTACAATTTCTGATCGGGCCTGAAATCCTTCTCTAAAAACCCGAACTTCCTTGTATGTATCTGTAATATTTGCTTCCTTTAGATTACCCTCTATCCTTTCCATTCTCTCCCTTGACCAAGTTCGCTTCTTTCTTCTGCAGAGTTTACTAACTTCTCTATTCCTTTCGTCAAGTTCCTGCTTCTTTATTCTGGTTGGTCTACTCAGAAAATTATTGTATGCCTTCCTGTTTTCTTGAACAGCTGCTTCACATTCCTCATCAAACCATTCATTCTTGTTTTTCCGTTGTTTGAACTCCAGTGTCTGTTCTTCTGCTTTTGTCATACTGTTCTTAGCCACTTCCCAGTGTTCCTCTATTTTCACATTTTCTATTTACACATTTAGAGGATTGAAAATATCAATGAAATTCTAAAATTAATACTAAGATTTTTTGTGGAAACTATAATTATTTTTAGAATGCCTCCCACGCGTTCTGTCCAGTCCTCAACCCTCTCCGTCAAGGTCACGCGCTCAGTTATACGCCGCAAATGTACATCTTTTGTCTTAGAAAAGTGGACAACGTAGTAAGTGAAGTGGGTTACAATCATACATCTGATTGTATTGACAGTTGTTTTCTTGTGCTGAGGATTGTCACTATTGACTTAAAATACTATCGAAATTGCAGTCAGGTAATATTGCAGAGCGGGAACGTAATTCAAAACACCAACAAACGTGTAGTGAAAAGATCAGAGTTTATTAGTTTATATTAAAGGAGCAGTGATAAACTAGTTTATTGTCATGCGTAGCTAGTAACTGCTTATTTGGCGGTATATTATTTATTTATATATTTATGTAATTCCTGTCTAACTGGTTTGAAGTTGGTATTCTGTACAGCCAATGTAATCTCTCTCCATCGACTAATTAAGATTATTTTTTAATAAAGGTATTTATCCTCGATAAAGATTAATAATTATTAATGTTCCTCGCGTTTAGATTGGCAGCATTTTCGATGATTCTCAACTGAAATGTATCGCCAACATCGAACAACTTATTTGTACGTGAGGACAATTGTATTTTTCCTGTATCTCGCTTTCAGGACGAATGTTTCTTTCTGTCTTCGTGAATTGCGTTCTTATGAAATTGTTTACTTTTCAAGTAAATAGCCACTTTTATAAGTTTTTAACATTTCTTCAGATTCATCAAATATTTGTGACTTTTCCTAGAATCCATTCAGTATTTCATCTTCTGCACATATTTGTAATCCTTTTTTCAGTAATTCGTCGTGTTAGAGGCATCTCGTATTGTAAATATATTATTTTCAGCTCATGATGTTTCAATTTCAGTTGAAAGGCAAGGATAGATTTGTTTTCAATATTTGTGATTGGTTGGTTGGCATGGATGTCCAGTACAAGGTTAGCGTTATTTTGTGGTATTTTTATCTAAGTGTTGGTAGTTGAGAGAATTTGTGTGACTGTATAAACATTACTAAACCATGATGAAGGCAACGTTCGTTACCGAAACGTTGGCAAAGTAATAATACAAAATTTGACCAAACCGCAAAAATTTTGTCTGGTAGTTAACAATTTTACTTTAAAAACATAATTTTCACAAAACAACAGTTATTAAACACATACGTACTGTAATCAAATATTTAAATTATTCCAAAAAGTATAACTAATTCCGAAAACAAAACTAAACATTGCTAATAAATCAAAACTACTAAAATACTCAAAATTCGTGATAAATTCTGTTTTCGGTTCTGTTAGTCAAAGACAAAGAGAAAGTTAAACGTTTTGCTTAAGCAGGCTGCATATCAAACACAAAGAAGCGAAGAAATAATGAGATTTTCCACAGTGATATATCACATATACATCTGAGATGTTGGAGAGAGAAAGATATCCTACAGGCGATAGTAAAATCCTGAATTCAACTCTGAGGAAGAAAACACAAAGAAAAAGATTAGCTTACCGAAGAATTTGCCAAGCCAATGTCATTTACATGGGAACATGAGACATGAGTTACACCTGTAGATTAACTTCCACAGAATTTACGATTTAAATTTCGAGACTTTACTTCTTCGTGAATTAATTGGAGATAATCATACTGTCTCCCTATCACAATATGATCAAACTTTCTGAAAGAATTACTGTCCTTTTTCGTTTCTATCTTAATATAGTATTCTTAATAAAACAAAATCATGTTTTAAGTTTGAAGCAGGAGTCCTGAGGTACGAGATGTAGAGGCGAAAACAGGTGACATTTGTTTCGAGTTTTATTCTGCATGACTTTTTTCTCCTTAATTCGATGTCATTATTTGTTTGAATACCATCAATACACGGTCAAAAGGGGACTTTTTACCTTGTATTCATTATCCAGATAAAATAGGACATGATCAATGTGGAAAAATATTTTAGAATAAAATGATAATTAATACGAGTGACATGTTATAACTTACACTACGACTTTGAAACTTTAAATAAACATGAAAAATAAACGAAGATTGTAAATTGTATGCAAACCGAAATACTCTAAACCGAGAGAGCAGATATTATAGTTTCATAAAAGCTTTTACGCTATTCTCAGTTGAGATCTGTACATCTTATTTTGTGGTTTTCTTATGAATAGTTCTGAAGTCTGTCACTAAGAAGTGTATTATATTCAGAAAATATACTTTCTCAGCCACAGGATGTCACACATGCACGCAAGAAACGACGTAGTTTTTCCGTTTGTTGCACTGGGATTATCCACCGGAAGCTTCTGCTAATTTCACGCAGTGCATTGTAACCGGAAAGTTTATCTTATACTTGACTACGCTTGTCGAACTAAATTGTTTCGCAGAACATGAGTTTTTGAAGACCATGAAACCATTCTAGTTCCGGAAACACATCTAGTCAGTGAGGGATCATTCTATTAATTCGTGTGTATTTTCTTTTCGGCCAATGATGGCCTCGATATGACGAATCCGAGTTCTACATGGATTTACTCTCCAGACCCTCGTATATCACTTTGGAAAACGACTTCTAGGTTTACAACTACATATGTTCACTTTCACGCCTTCACGGACTGTCACAGTGTCGTTCACTCTGTTTTCTTCATGGCATGTTAACTGCATTTACTTCATCTATTACGCAAAATAGGAAGAAGATAAATTGATTATATTATGGACGTTAATTGTAGTAGAACTACGTGTACATTCATTATGCTGCATTAATTCATAGAACTTGACCACAGTAAATAAACTTTCCTAATATAAGTGGGTAAAGGAATTCACTAAGAAATAAATATATTTTGCACATTTTTGAGAGTTCCAACTCGTGTTCCTCAACCGTTCTGAGAGGTAACGTAAATGATGTTGTACACCTAGGATATAATAAATAAAAAACCTAAGCAGGATCAAACAGGTCAAATGGGCAAATACCCGGTGCATCGCTCTAAATTTTGTTGAAACTTGACCAGCGATTTTGTCTCTAGAAGCCCTAAAATAGTCAGAAGTAAGAAAGCTTTGTCTATTGCTTTAAAATGACACCAAGATGACTTAAAAATAATTCTTACTTACAAATACAGGAAATACTTAAGAGTTCTGATGGCCACATCTCCTTCTCATTGTGCGGAGACCCATGGGCACTTTGAGACCTTTCGTGGGACAGCTCGACTTAAGTGTGTAATGTAGAAGATAAGTAAATGCTGAATAAATAATGCTGCATAAAAGACGATCACCTGGTTGAAAGGGAATGGAATACATGACAACATCATAATTTAAAAAAAGTGAGTGAGTCTAGATCAGGTAGATTAAGTACAGTATATTGAGTGATAAATTCATTCACCTGTTGGTTGAAAAATAAAAAATTCTAAAGAGCCATCATATCACAAAAATCACATTTTTTGATTTGCAACCATACCTGACTGCCAAGGACTTTACCCAGCACGGTTTACACCTGAGACCGTCTGGGAAACTGTACTTCGGTTCTCTTCTAGCTTCACATCTGACCTCGCAACATCCACCTGCCCCACTACCCACTCCTACACCTCCTCCTAACTCATCTCCTCCTCCTTCTGCTCCTACCTCATCTCCTCCTTCTGCTCCTACCTCATCTCCTCCTCCTACCTCATCTCCTCCTTCTACTCCTACCTCATCTCCTCTTCCTCCTCCTAA
>NNCF01129169.1:0-62404 GCA_002313205.1 Laupala kohalensis
GATATTCAATTTCATAATGTCTTTTATATTCTTGGGTAAAGAATTATATAGAACGATTCCCGAATGATAAGGTCCGTTTTGGCAAAGTGTGGTTGACACTCTAGGGCGATGAACATTATTACTATTGCGAGTATTGTGTTCGTGAAGGAGACTGTTTCGTATAAAGCAAGGGTGGTGCTTCAGTAATTCGGTCTTAACAAACACGACCGTTTCATAAATATAAATGCAGGGAAGTGTTAAGATATTTAATTCCTTGAATAAAGGNGGGGGGAGAAGTTTCAATGAAGCAATACAATTGTTGCATTGTACTGAAAACATTACATACAGACACAATGCTCTTAGAGGCATCTGAAAGTGCAGGATTTAGATAATACATGTAACAATGTACGAGTACATACATTATATGGGGATTGCTTTCTTTCATTCTCGCTACCACTCCTTTGTAAATTTGTAAATACCGCTCATATTACCTGCTCCATCGTAACATTGAGCAATTATATTTCGAGGACTGATACCAAATGTTTCGAAAAGAGAGAAGCAACTTGTACAAAGTTTCACCATCTGTCAAATCTGTTTTGAAAATCCCAAGAAATTGTTCTTCGATTTCCAGTTCCTCAGTAACATATCTTATTACAAGAGTTAACTGCTCATAATGTGAAACGTCTGGCGTTTCATCGAGAATTATGGACAAATGCTTACTTTTCTTAACATATTCAAGTATACTGTCTCGCATTTGATTTGCCATAATTTCCAGCATTTCATTTTATACATCGTAATGAACATAATTATAAAACTGTTCCCTATCTATAAACTTTATTTTTCAGTAGCACATTATCAGTTGATCTCAGCTTTAATAATTCAACATAATTACCTTTGTTAGCTGAACTCTCATTTTCTCTGTGTCCTCTTAGTGTTTGTTTCGAAATGATCATGCATGTGATGGATTGGGTACACCTGAGCCGATCAACCGGCTCTTGCGTGCAGGTGCGACACGCGCTTGCGCAGTTCAGAAAAATTGACATTCCCGCTTTGAAGATATAGTATATTCTTCAGTAACCGGCTGGAGGCCGTTGTGCAAACAGCGAATGTATCCAAGCTGCAACTCCGTCGCAAAAGGGTGGTTTAAAATTACCCCACCAGATATCTCCAGCGACCGCGCACACGAAAGGCCAGCAAAATAAATTCAGAATTCTTGCATCAGAGAGCGTGGCTGTCGCTAGACCTTGACAGTCGAATGACGATGGACTTTCATCTGTTTTAGGCTGCTTCTTTTACGAGAAACGAGCTCGAGGAAGAAAATACGTATTGTATCTCATAAAATTCGTTTTATGCTAATTTTTTCATATTGAAACATTTATCTGGAATTCACATTGTAAATAGTGTGAATTATTTCTTAATTTCAAGTTATTATTAGCAGAGCAATCAAAGCTTCCGAACAATGAAATCTTATTTTTTATAAGCTCCAATGAGATTGATTCTACTTCAACAATAGGTGTATTTTTTATTGAAGTGATCTTCTTTGCATTCACACTTGTGAAAACGCTGTTCCTAGGATTCTGCTTGCAGCTCACATCTTCGGGCTGATTGTACTCCGGCAGAATTTTGTGTTTTGTGTTAAACAGTGTTAAACCTTGACTTGCCAGGAAAAGCGAAGTCTGAAAGAGAATTTTCAAATAATAGTGATTTTTATTGACTTCTTAGTGATGTTGGGTAGATATCTTACTCACAACACTTTCCTTGGCCTTCCCTCGTGCCAACGTTGCAAAGCATTAAGGTGACATGAGGATCTTTCATGTTCTTTAAAGCGTTGGGTGGCTTTTATCCAGTTCTTGGAACCCTTTTAAATAAATGTCTCACCATAGCAACCTGTGGTTCCAAATAATCGACAAGGGAAACAAAATGCTTTTTCTCCAGGAACACTATAGAGTCATTCCACATCAAATCAACACAGGGTCTGAACCTCACCATCTCGGATTTTCTTGAAATTTTGCATAGGTATAGACTTGGAAGAATATGAAATTTTACTGGGATGTGTCGACTGGGTTTTGAATTACAGGGCTGTAAAGTTATCATAAATGGGCCCAAAAACTGGCAACACCAATTTTTTAAATTGTTGTATAAGCTTTTCTAATTGAGCTACAGATCTGGGATTGGTTACATTGTACAGAATTTTTAATGCCCTTTCTTATGATATGCAACACTATATAGGTTAAGATAGGAGAAAAATAAATCAATTAATTTTTTTTCAAAAAGTACATATTTAAAATTTTTGAAATTAATTCCATGAATAGCTAGTAGTGTTATAAATCAGAGGGAAAAATTTAAATTTGGGATGATAATGGCTTCATTGTTTAAAAAATTGAAGAAAAAATCTCTATTCCCATTAATTCAACTCTGTATTCATTTTAATTAATACAACAATGCTAATATTGACATTTTCATGAAAATAAACATAAACACTGACATGAATAAAAATTTTATACGAAGTCCAAAGTAAAACTTACTATTAAGTAATTGGATCTGTTTATTATTTTACGTTTGAAAGGTTTCATTTGTGTGGCATACATCTCTTTCAAGTAGAACATAAGTTCTTCCAGTAGGAGTCCCAGGATCCACTTTCTTCAGAACATCCACTACTGAGACCCACAGAATATGAGCATTTCTTGGTTATGAGAATGATTTAGAGGGTCCAACTGGATGAAGAAAACTTACTTTTACTTCAAGTTCTTCATTTTTTTCTAAAACATACCCAAGCCATCTGTTTGCTTCTTACACTACAGTAATGTAGCCTGATATATCTGCTAATTTAAGTTTATTGGGAGATTTTGATACTTTCTTTTCGCAAGCTTCTGAATCCATAGAAAAGTTTTTAACCAATATTTTGGAAGAAGATTTAGGAATGAAAGCATGGTATTGGTGTGTTCCTCTGATAGCCAACGCTTGATCAAACCGATTTAAAAAAAACCCACTCAGATTCAACATAGTCTTCTTGGTTTGAATATGCAAAGTCTATGTTAGTAATGTTTTCTACTACCCACTCAAAACGTTGTGGTGTGGTTTGGATTTGATTTTCATAGGGTCTTTGCAAACTGGCACGAACTGCCAGTCTCTTTACCTTCCATCGCAAGGTCCTTTGCCATGAGCTATGCAAAAAAGTGCCACTCTCCTTTCACTTTAAAATCTTCCTCATGAAAGCAGAGGTTTAAGATTTTTTTGTATTGGGCAGCAGACCCGCCTGGAAAAATAAAAAATCTTTTTTGGGAAGTTTTTGAAATTTGTCTGTCAGAAAGGTTATGAGTATATTTTTGAAAAGTATACACAGAAACTGTGTTGTGCTCTAGGGAATCAGAAACTATTGTGTAAATAACATGTTCAATTTTGCTTTTCTCTTTGTAATATATAACAAAGGGATGGATTGTGACCTGTTGTCTTGACCAGTGGTAGCTCTGTGCTTCATCTTGTAGCACTATGCTGTAATTTTCAGAAAAATCACAGGTGACAATAAATTCTGATTCTTTCAGATTTTCCTTTGTATAGTTTAGAAAAGATCTATGCAGCTTGGCTATGAAGTCATGCTGAACCAAAGATGACAACTTGCTGCAGAATAAATCAATAAATTCATCTGAATCTTTCTCTAAAATCTGTAGATTACAGCGATCAACTGAAACCCACTGGCGGAATTGTACTTTTTCAACTGAACTTTCAGCAAAGGATTCTTTCAAAATTTTACGTATTTCATTTCCACCTGGACAGTAAGTACATTTCCCCATGTTGCAATCAACAGACAATGGGTTACAAAGCATTTTTGCCAGGCACTGCTTGTAATTTTGCAATTTACCATTTGTTACAGTGTTCAATTTAGAATTTTCTATCATTAGTTTCACGTTTTGGTGAGTTGTGTGCAAACAAACAGTGTGTGCCACTTTGTCCAGTTAATATACAATGTTTAAGTCTCAATTCAGCAAATTCTTCATTTTTCCCAGCAGAAACAAATTTTTATGCTGGGAAACTTGTCCTTAAAATGTTTGTGTGCTTACTTAAGGTTATACAATATGAGTATTTTCGAAATCTTCGATTTACTTCCGTCTGCTTCAGTAACTTTCACACATTCTCTGATACCAGGCATTGCTCTACTAACTTCATCATGTTCATGAAATGAACGCATGTACAATTTCTACTGTCTCTACTGGCAAGCTTTTCCCTGGTTTTAAATTTGGACTTTCCAAAAAGCCCTTTTCTCTAAGAATTTTTTTTGATTCCCTGACCATGTAGTTTGGTGCATCAAATTCACGCATTATCTTTGTAATGCTCCAATTTTCAGGTAAACATGTTAGTAGCATTAGCTCTTTCGTCCTACTCGTACAACTGGAAAATTTAATTTTCTGATTTTTGACAACTTCTGATTTCTCCATATTACTTTCTGATGATGAAGTTTCAGCAGGAGGAAAAAGTTTACGTTTCATAGTAGAGGATATTTTTCTTACTTTCGATGCACTATACTTCTTGCATTTCATTTTTTTCTTTACAATGGGAGATTCACCCAACTGTTCAAGAGATATATTACGTGACTGGACAACCTCTGAGTTTGTTGTAAGGTTTGTGTCCCTGTCCAAGAATGTATCTGAGTAAGAATGATCATCTTCAACATTTTTGTATATTAGGGATTGTGCATTTTTTAACATAGTAATTTCCTTTCTACATTTATAACAAATTTTTGAGCCACTCATTATTTGTGGATACAATTCAGGCATGCATACTGTGACATTTCTGAGCTTTTTTCCTGTCTCTAACAAAGTTATTTGTTTTCTTTATTGGATTACAACACTGAATTCTTCATATATCGCTTTCCATATTGAGCAAAAGAAAAACACACTTAAACTATCAAACATTTGTTAAAAGTTAACCAGTAAAACAGATTTGAACTTGTCACAACCAACTTAAACAGGCTGATATCTGACATAGAAGACTGTTCTTGAACAGAAGTATTGAACTGAATTATTTTTGTATTATTATTTTACAATATTTTATTATTTCATTAAAATAATATATTTATTATAAATTAATATAAATAATTATTGTAATCATTATAATTATTAATTAAAATAATTACAATGTCAATAATATAAATCATAATAATTATTAATTATGATTCAAAATTATGATCAATTCATTTATTATTTTAATATTATTAAAATTATTTTTTCATGAAAAGGAGCTTTATTCTTCAATATTTTTAAACAATGAAGCCATTATCATTCCAAATTTAAATTTTACCCTGTGTTTTATAACACTACTAGCTATTCATGGAATTAATTTTAAAAATTTAAAATATGTACTTTTTGAAAAAATTTAAATTTTAAATTAAGTTTTAAATTTCTTTCTCCTGTCTTAACCTATTTAGTGTTGCATATAATAGGAAAGGGCATTAAAAATGCTGTACAATGTCACTAATCCCAGGTCTGTAGCTCAATCAAGCTTATATAGCAATTCAAAAAATTGGTTGCCAGATTTTGGGCCCATTCATGACAACTTTACAGCCTTGTAATTCAAAAATAAATCGACATATTCCAGTAAAATTTCATATTTTTCCAAGTCTATACCCATAGTACACCTGCGCCAAATTTCAAGAAAATCCGAGATGGCGATGATAAAAATGCTCTTTTCTTTTGTTGATTTGACATGGAATGACCCTATATTCTACCCACTTATATTCTGCGAACCACGAACTTTCTTCTTTTTGTTACTGGAAGTAAGATCTTTGTTCCTTTTGTTCGTTGAGCGTACGTTGAGCGTACGTTGGAATGGACTAAAAGTAGAAACAGTATCTACAACGGCGGCTATGTCGCATTGTTCAGTATCACTTGTTGTTACCAACTTCTGTTTCTTTGAAAAAAAGTCAAACAAGATTTTTCCAGTTGAACGCTTTATTTAAGCCTCGATGTCTGCACAGAAGAAAGTATTACACCGGGACACTAGATAGAACTACAGAGACATATGCACTGTAACGTACGGATACACACGACAAACGCGAATAAATTTCACAGTATGCATCGGTCTAGTAACTCACTAATCTCCAAGATAGAAGATCTGCCTCTCAGGTTCTGATAGGGCGTTTGGCTGTACGTGTGTCCTGTCTGGGGGTTGCGCTAGCCGTGATAGTGCGCAAGGCAATAATGATACGTTTTTATAACAGATTCAATTTCACCCCAGACCACCACCTATCCATCAAGTTCACGCGCAGAGCCAGAAGCCGGCATGGATAATCTGTTCTTTGGACACGTATCAATTGTTGATAGCGACGCTGTATGTGCATCAACAATCGAACTTTCTCCACTGCAATTTTTACATACCCCATTTTCCAGTATAAACAACTTTAAACTAACCATTAATATGATATCACTATGCGGCAACTCATTTTTATCGCATATCGCACGAAAACAAAATTTGAATTAGAAGGTAGATATACTTTGAGAGATCAATTTGTTTTTGCCTCTGTAAACAAATTAAAGGAAAAACAATTAGGTGACACCAAGGCAAGGCTAGTATTTTGTTTATAATTCCATGTTTTAGAGAGTTCAAATGAAACGTTCATTTTCTCATACAATAAGTGGGTTTACAATATTGGTTTTTTTAAAACAGATTTGACTCATGGTGAAACTTTGTACAAGTTGCTTCTCTCTATTTTCGAAACATTTGGTACCAGTCCTCGGAATATAATTGCTCCCCCTAATCGCCGCCACTGATTCGAGATAAATAATGACAATTGTATGAAAGTCACAGCTGCACCAAAAGTTTGTCACTCCTATGTTGTCACGCCGCGCGTTGCGAGTTTCTCAATTCCCTTCTGACCCGAGGAACACCGAAGAACTCGGACAGGGATGATGTACATATACAACGTAAGCAAATGTGACAAGGATGAGTGAAGATAATATATTGATACAAAATTTCTCGTTTATACATCTCAAAACAAAGCAGTTATGATGAGATGAAGAAAGTACGCCACTAAAAGTTTTGGCTCGCAGTGTACATAATACCACAAATTATCGTCTTTGTACAGAAGATATAAATTATTTTCTCGTTCCAATTTCGTATATGAGATGGCTGGTTAACTTTCATTCACTTATGTTACATTATTTGTAAGCTTCAAACCGTTGACGAGTCCCAAATCGCACAAAAAACCCTTCAAAGTTTAGATTTTCATTATTTTATATTCTGTAAATAACATATCAATGGTTTAATCCCCTATGAAATTTACATTATAGTTCTAAGTTTCCTGGCTTAAGATCCTTCTCTCTATTTTAATGCAATTGTCGCGCAGTGTGNATGTTTTCGTAACAAACTCAAGAGGAATTTAACTTTTTTTTTTTTTGCGCCATCCTACCTTTGCTACAGAATAAAGTGAAACTCAGCTTTTAAGGGTTTGGTATCGCAAAACGCTTGAAAGTCATTTCAAATACTAGTAACAGGCGATGTAGTCACGCCACCTGTCCATACGTCAATAACCTCGTTTTGAAGTCATTCATCTCCTCTGTATTCGATTCTTTGCCTTTTAAATATATCCCGCGACTCTCATAGCGTGAAATGCTCTCTTTTTCATCTTTATGTGTATTTTCGTCACTAGACTCCATACATTTTTACTTCATTTGAACTATACGACACCAGCGCAATACATTGCTTTTTAACGTCAGTTGTGTTATGAATACTCAATATCTTCATAAATTTTTGATTTAAATAACTAGCAATGATGAACTGTACGTCAGCATTGGACGACGTTAGACCCTAATGATTATGCAACTCACATTACTACTTTTCTTCGTTCTCGTAAATACGCTTGTTCTTCCAATATGAGATACGTGAATCAGAAAATACGTACATGAGAATATCCCAAGTAGCATTCGGTCTTATATTAACTCTTACTTACATCATCAACTTTTTGACTATGTGGGTTCATGTAGTCCGTTTCCTGATGTTTAGTCCAAAATGAATTCAATCTGTTGATGTGCCATTTCGTAAATTTTTACCTTTATGTTTACTTTATTTTTCATATTGACATTTCACGAAAAGCGGGCAACCAAAAAGGTCATTAAAATTGTTTCTTTTTTCGGTGTACTCTTGCATAACACGAATATTAAGTGATCTTTCTTGGTGATGCCTACTTTTACTTGCCGATTTTTCCCTTATAAAATAATAAAACAGATTTATTAATTTATAAATTAGTATGTACATTGGTAAACATGTTTATACAATACTCATGTATATATACTACGCAAACAAATGTTGTATATCTTAAAACATCAATAAAGCAATCATATTTTTTTAATTGATGCCTCCGTACTGGGCGATTGGTTTCAGCAGGCATTGAGTACGCTGTTTAACACGCCGTATTAGTTCGAGTTCTCTATGTCATAAGCAAATATAGATCCCACTATGAAACTTGATATACATGATCTATATATTTTAAGTTATTTTTAAGAGACATTTTTTAAAAAATTAAAATTTGTAAAATATCAATTTTAATTATTAATTTGCAATTCTTGTACGATAAACCAATTGAACATCAAATAAGACAACAATTTAGAAATAGCAGTGAATTTCCTACAAGGATCCGTATTTGTAATTAGTTTCTTTACATAAATGCTTGCGCTTGAAACTTACGATATAGTACATGCCACTTAATCTTCAAAAGCCCGGAATTCGGCATCTAGGCATAACTGAGAAAAATCACTCAATATTGTGTTTGGCGAAGTACTTGGTGATAGTATCAATCATGTTTACATACCTATAACAGTACAAAATGAAGCGATGGCACTGATTGTTTTATGAGGCATTATTCGAATGATGTGCAGTTGCCTACTGCAAATTCCTCCCTCCTACCAAATATTTAACGGCTCGATTGGAGGTTGAAAAAAACGGCCTTCGTAACTCTCAGAAAAGTTTTTTTTTACAAGATGTTAAAAGAGTATATGTGGGGAATCGATGGTAGCAAAGGAAAGGTAGTGCAATGAATTAAGGAAGATGTGATTTGAAAGAAATAGGAAAGTAGTATAAAAAAGCTCCAAAGTAAATACCCAAACAAAAATTAATACTACAGAAAACTTCGACATCATTTGGGGAACATGATCAACTTCCAGCCTACACAAGTCTTAACCACATTTGTGTCAATCCTATCTAGGTTCCGGTTCATACTGTACTATATGAATAGCTGCAAAATGTAATTTAAATTGTTTCCTAAAAAGCATTTTGTTAATTACAAATAAAACTATCTAAATGTGCTGTTTACGAGACCTAATGAGACGTAGTAAACGTGAATAATAAGAAGTGGTGACCTTTACAATCGCTATGTACAAATTTTTATAAGGGAACAAGGTTTGTCATACACGTACTTCACTGGACATCGTTGCAAAAACTAAAAATATCTTTTTCTAGATCCTATTCACTGATTTGAGAAGGGATAGCGAAACTTTATTTAGAATGATTCCAATATTTTCCTTTTACTACTTTTGGAATCGGAAAGTGAAAAGTTGGGAGATATTACACAGTGACGTTCAATTTGTTATTCAGTTCTTTTCAGTAAAATAGTTTTTTTAAGATCTGATATTCTTCGAGCTAATGATGTCTGTACCTGATTTTTGTTACAGGTGGTTTGTTCGCAGTTTTGGCGAATAATTTGGTGGTGGTAAGTACTGGATATGATAAAAAATTAATTTATATTATATAAAGCAAAGTATTCCATATTAGTTCCTCGTGAAATGAAAAGTGTTTTAACTTCAAACACAAATTAATATGAACAATTGTTTCGTGACTTTAGTTGATGCTTAGAATTTGTTTTAATTTTTAGTTAAAAAAGACCAATTGTGCAGACAAATTCGGTCTTACCTGCACATGGGATGATTGTAGTGAAAATAGAGAGTGAAGAAGATGAATATTGATTGCCAACAAGAACAAACAGTTTAATGAAACATGCCATGAAAGTAATGAAGAATAGTGATAAAATACTGGTTTTCCAAGGGAGTGTGATCAGATGATCTTGGAATGTCAGCTTAGATTATGTTGAAGGTAGAGTTGGATCGGTGTGTTGATTCGAAATCCAAGGTTTGAAGACTTATGTTCACGTGGACGAAAGTGCCTTCTGTAGCGTAGTAGCGAAGTGTTGAACTGGAGAAAATGTCGGCTAGCATGTCGACCCACGATAGAAGTGATGTGAAGCGTGATGTGTCCTCTTACAAGGTTGTGGAGCGAAGTAAACAGTTCGATAGAAAGGACCCTTCTGTTTTAAAATCTCTCGTCTTTGTGCGCGCGGCTACACGTTCGATTAGTACAATTGATTGCGTGACGTCATGACTCGACCAGCTATCGATTGTTTATGTGTGTAGTGAGGATTACGTGATAATAATGAAATTCCTATGGCGTTAGAGGAAATTTTCCAGAGCAAGTCAACAATTAAGATGAGTCACTCAGCTCATACAAAGAATGTGTGTTTCAGAGATGACACACTTGGCATAATAGGATGACATGATAAAAATGTATGTACACCAATCTCCAAAATAATACAGTTCCATGAGTGAAATATGATTTTACGATCATAAATCATACAAAGATGATACGTATCAACATATTTGTTCCTTTTGAAACTTACTAATGCACACAATGTTTATCATCATATTTATTCCTCTATTTAAATTCACATAGTAAAGCAATTAATGCCATATCGTGAGTGAACAGTTCTTAAAAATATTTCTTGGAGTAAAGGAAGTTGCCATGTGAAGAGGCATACAGCTGTCCTTGGGGAGTCCTTCCGCCGCAAGCGATCGAAACAAGCCGCTGGTCGTGGAGTTGGGTGCGTGTCACATGATTATGGTTGCTAGGAAGAGAAGAGCCACGCGATCGGAGTCCCTAGATGACGTGTCTCCAGGGAGAAGACAATTTTCTGTCCATAGAATTTTTACTCTTACATTACAAACAATATAAATAAATCATATCTTGGTCAAAGATAAATACTAAACAAAAGATGCGTGTGTGGTGTGGTTTCATTACAAGTTTGAAGATAAACGAGAATCGTACTGAAAAAGAAAAAAAAACAACGAAAAGACATTATGCAACCATCTGTACGGATCTCTTAGTACACACGTCACATGGAGGAGATAGATGTCATTAATAATAACTAATCAACAGTTAAAATAGAGAAAAATGTGTTTTATAATAATATAAGTCGATTATACGGAGCCGAGTAGGCCAGTGAAATAAATTAAAAAACATATGGGCTACTTCACTTTGTTAAATCAAGAACATATAATACGAATATTTCAACCAGTTCACAAGACATACGTAGAATTCGCATAAACAGTGTGAACTTGGTCCAATCATTGACTCTAAACATAAATGATTCCGTTTTCACATATATTCGAAGTAAATGTTTAGAAATTTCTACCAGCATTTTTAATAAACTAGCATGGTCCAGAACTCGAGTTGCGAGTGCCATTTTATGTCTTTTTTATTTTAAATTTATAAATCTATTTCACTCAAAGTATATTTTCGAATTCAATGAATAAAAATAAAAATAAACACATTAAAATTGGATAATAATTTCCAAATAAGAAACTTTTATTAACTTTCGATTATATTAACTATTTTGTAATCCCCTTTGTTTTAATTAATCAACTCACTTTATTCACTGGTGAGTTTTAACCCCAGACCCGCATTTGAGACATCAGCCAAACAATTCTCTGGTTTGGGAGTATCATCCCCAAATGTACTTTGAGTTCTCGCTTCTGCCTGGCTCTCCCAAGCATCTCTGAGGCAACGACAATGTCGAAACTGTATCGAATATATACAGGCTTTATCGTTCAGATGGTTCAGATCTTTATAGTTTCTGAACCAAACGGGGTAATTTCCGGTAAACACTGACACATTTATTATTATTACATATGTCATTAAATATTGCAATACTACCGAATATTGTAATTAAAGCTGATATTTGACATAATTATAGATCTTGGGACTCACAAAGATGGAAAATTAGAATATATAAAATTAACTATTTTTCATTTTGGATTGGGAATGAAATTTCGTTAGAAAGTTAAAATAAACTATGAAGAGATGTAAGAGTTAAGACGTATAATTGGTACCACAAAACAAAGTTTTAACATGATAATAACATTCCAAAATTTGAAGTGAGTTAATGATAGATCGATCTCATTGGTTTCTACGATTATTCCGTGGAACATTAGATACTAATTCCAAGAATATAAATATTTAAATTAGTTTAATTTCCTCAAATGATAATCTGAAATTATCTTACCAAACAAATATTCGTCAGCCACTCATTCGTAACTGTTGTAGATTGAGTGAAATACATGTTTCCTCCGCAAATAAAATTAAACTTTTAAAACTTTTCGAACCTTTAATTGTAATCCTTTGCGGAATGAGTGAGAGGATGGGTAAGTCAAGAATTAGACATCATTCCAATAACCATGATGTTGGAGAATTTACCCATATCTGGTTTATTCTGCATAGAGTTTAGTAACTGATTCGAAAATGGACGGCTTCATTCCAATTACGGAAAAAAGACGGAAAAATCACAGAATAACGAAAAACAAAAACAATAGAGAAATACTAGATGATCTTATGGAGAATGTTTTGAGGACCTCGCAGGTTAATCGTGAAAGCTTAGATGTTCCATTTATCATATTTGTCATTAATTTCTTAAGAAAGAATAAAATTTAGAAGAAATGTTAGAAAAATGAAAAGGTAATTGCTTTTAATTGAGGTACTTTTCAACCATTTTATCCTGTTTTGTGTTACAGACTGCGTCCGAAGAGCAGCCGCTCTCAACCCAGGAAGGTAAGATGACGTGTAATGTAAAAGTTTTCAAAACATAAACATAGTGTTATACAAAAAATATTTCCCGAATACACACCTGTTATAAAATTAGTTCACAATATAAATTTATACTTTGCATTAAAATAATGTTTCATGAATAAATATACATTCATTGCCTTCATCCTTCATTAATAGTAAATATTTGACAAACTTAACAAGTAAATAAATTTGATTTTGAAGATGGTTTTAGTGAACTTTATTTGTAAGTAAACAGAAATTTCTTAGAACGGCACACATACACTTTGTGAACCGAATTATAAAAATAGATAAGTATTCATTGTTCTCTTGTTAAATGATACGTCCGCCCATTTGCGTTCATCTGATATTTTCACTGTAAATTGCAGAGGGACCTCTTCCTTCTTACAATCTAACCAACGCAGCTGGACAACCATGCGTAATGATAGAAATGGACGCCCACATTTCTTTCAAATGGGAAGTAGGACACAACAAATCCAAGGTGAGTACATAAATGATGCCACATTGTGCTGGAAGATATAACGTAGAAATTGACAAATTGGTTCCAACTTTTGTGTAGATTCCTTTGAATGGGGATTTTGATCATTTCCAGGATTTTATTTAACTTTCATTTATTTAACTTTATTTATATTAATTATGTTATGTTGAATGAAAATGGGAGACGGGACCGAGATTCGAACTCGGGCTTAACGCGCTCATGCGCTTACCAACTGCGCCATCCCGTTCGTCTCCCGGGTCCGTCTTCCATTTTCATTCAACTTGCCAGACCCAAAGATTAATTAACAGAATTAATCTGTTACCTGTCGGTGAGGTTCACCGCAATTTAAGAGATTTATATGACTTTATTTATATTACTACTATTACTACTAATATAACGCAATTGATCGATCGATGAAACATTCTCACAATAAATCCAAGTGTTTACATCCCATTGAAGGGATACTTATTTTCTTTTGTTGACATTTTAAAATTGTATGAATAATTATATTTAATATATTATGTAAAGTAAAGAATAACATGAACGATGGAATTTCTTTTAATGATTAATGAAATAAAACAAAAGATAGTACCATTTAAACGGTTCTAATTGTAATATTAAATTTAAATTTTTAGTTAAAATTATAAAATCTCTTCAATATTAGAAATATAAATGGCGTGTTTTTAGGAAGTTGACACATACGTGGAGCCGAGTAATGTCAAGACTACGGGATTCTGCAAATCGGAAGACGTTCAATTACTCTTGACATGGAAATCTGTTCAGCTGAAATGGTCTTTTTCAAAGGTAATATGTTTTAAAGAAAATTATATTTCTTATTTGTACTAATCGTTCAAAGCAGAATTCTGTATTAGATATCTTAAAGAAGATGAAAAGGGGAAAATTTTGTATAAATTGTGCACAAAATAAACAATTTTTATCATTAACTCTACGTAGCATTTTAATAAAAAGTCGCGATACAAACAAATAATGATACGTTATTTGTCAAAGTTTTATAACTTACTGCAAGTTCTCATCTTTAATATGTGGGTATGATTTGTTCTCTTTTCATCTACTGAAGACTTCAAAATGCCAAGCCTAATGCACTGGCTTTCACGAAAATGTGTTTTCAGGAAAATAACATAGACAACTGAGACCACTGGTACAAAATATGTAGATGATTAACTGGTATCAAAGATGTTCGTAACTTAAATCATAGCTATGGAAGAACTTTGAAATTGATTTAATGCTTATATTAAATATTCTATTAAAAAAAGAGATTTTTGCCATAACGGACTCTGTAATTAAGTGTTCAAAAACAGTTGTTAACTGTCCTGTGTTGACGGTTTAGTACTTACGACAAGGTCCTCTAAAATATAACCTTGCGTTGTAAAATTATAATATATTTTCCATAACGAACGAATACAAAATGTATAGAGGAACGTACGCTTATCTACCACTATTTATTGGCCCATCTATCCTCTTAATTCTCATTTCAATTCCCTTTGTAAGCCTGGGATAATGTTCTATAAAATAATTTGAATTAATTTTTGAAGGTTTTGTTCTGCCTAGTAAAGCAGTACACTCACTAGATTGTAAATAGTAGAATGAATTTTATCATTAATTTATAAACAAGTCATATATTTTAGATATTGTGAAGGGCAATATAATAATTATGTATACAATTTCAGACCAGGGACTCGGCAAAATGGTTCGCTAAAGAAGTCGAATTGCAGTTCAATAAAACGGAAGTTATTCAAAACAATGTTTCAGGTATGTTTGCCTTACTTATTAAATACGTCTGACTTTGTGGTTCAAAATTTCCACTTATCTAGTATGTACGATTCTGTGTTCTGTAAGTGGATAATCCACTATATACCTAATAATTAATCAAGAAAAATTAGAGCTATTTAAGTATAAAAAGGTTTATTATCCTTGGAACTGTATTTAGTTTCAGTTTATCATATTCCAATCAAAACAACTGCGCCACCCCGTTCGCCTGTGGGCCCAGTCTACCATTGACATTCAGTGTAGACCCACAGACCTCTGAGGACTCTCTCAGAGGACAGCGCGTTAAGCTGAAGGTTCCGAGTACAAATCTCGGCCCCGTCTCCCGTTTTCATTCAACATATCATAATTAATCTGTTACCTGGCGGTGAGGTTCACCGCAGTTAAAGAGATTTCTCTCTCTCTCTCTCTCTCTCTCTCTCTCTATATATATATATATGTGTGTGTGTGTGTGTAATTATTTGTAGTTCTCAGACTAAAAGTATTACTTTTAAGGGACATTTTCCTCATGTAAGAACAGCAGGGAATAGCCATCAGTACAGAATTAAACGCTGTGTTTTCAGGTTCATCGATTGAGCAGAACAACACGAAACGTCGAACGTTTACATAACACATTGTGAGACAAAATGTCATCTAATCGATGTTACATACAATATTCATTTAAATATAACGTTTCTTCGTAGTTTGGTGTTTGATATTCAGTGTTCTGTTTCGACGGAACTTCAACTGATAAGACGATACTCTTAGAGTATTGAAGTTGTTGAAAGTGAAATGGAACATTAAAGAAATATGCTGATGATACGACTTAAACCCTTAAAGTCATGTTGATGTATCGTTTAAGTAATGCGAAAAAAAATCATAAATTTCATAATAATAAATGAACATAAATTACAGTAATTTTATTCCACCACTCTTTCAAAAATTCGTATGATGCGAGTTTAAAGTAAATGGATCGTAAAATGAAAAGTATGTAATCACTTTAGAAAGAACATATTAAAATTTTATGGACTTATATTTCAAACAAATTTTTTTAGTAATTTCCGTGTATAATTTTTTCTTAATATTTAATGACCAGCTCCATGATACAAATCACATGAGTACCTGACATTAAACTAAGTGTATCGAAATCTGACAGTAACTCCGAAAACCAGAAATAAAATACATTAAAGAATTCGTTTTATTTCATTTTTAGGTCCTTCAAAGGTATCGACATGGAGATCCACTGATGTTTTCCTTTTTTCTGCACCGATGGGGAAAGCTTATCACTGCTCAGACGAGTATACTCTTCAGTTGAACAGCACTGGTATTGATTCAGCTACTCTGCTTTTACGTCGGTTTCGAGTGCAGCCTTTTCTCACAGATAAATCTTTTGGACCTAGTAAGTTATATCAACCGATAATATTTCACCAACTTAAATGAATAAACTTTTTAAAAATCTGTCTTAGAAGTGTGATTGTGTAACCAGCTGATAGTCGTCTGCACATCTTTCCATGTCGTTAACCAAGCTCCCTGAAATAAATATCAAGAAGATTATTGGATAGAATTACGCATCCAAAACGATATTATTCTGTATTCATCTTCTTTCGGGAAACAAACGGAACATGGAAACTGACATAAGTTTAACTAAGTTTTTCTTAGAAGTTTACAAATGGATTTCCATATTGAACGGAAGTATGCAAAACCGAATCCCTGAACCAACAACGTGCTATGGAGCTCTTGAACTTAACTTGTATTTTCACATGTTTTACTTGAGATAAAGAGATTCATTTTTGTACCTAGGTCGCGTAAATGAACTGATAAATTTAAATTGAGAGTGAATATGGAGATAAAGTTTCATTTGCTTTCAGTAGGCCTATTTCAATAAATTCGAAATTTGTTACTTCAAAATTATACACGAATAAGAATATTTTCTTTTTAAAGAAAGATAGAAAAAACACTACAAATTATTTCTGTAAATGAAAAAGGTCGTAACTATCCTCGGGACCCCGTGTAAACATGCCTGAAAATATTTGACATATTTTAGTCACAAGAAATTTACTGACCGTAATTTCAAGATTTTTGTCGTCACATATAAATGATTTTAAAACACTTTTGTTATTCAATTACTATTACTCACTTTTAATGACCTGAAAATGATTGTGTTAACAGGTTACTGTCCGACCTACAATAAAACAGACGTAGTTGTTGGTAGTCCTGCGACTTCAACAAGCGCATCTTCTGAGGCTGATTCTACAGCGGATGAAATTCATGGATCATCTGAGATATCTACTCGCGTTAGTGATTCATCGGATGGGCCATTAAGCTCTTCTTCTCATCCCACAACTGAGAAGTCTGACCGAAATACTCATAACCCATTTTATTCAACGGAAACTCCCTTGGAAGAATCGAAGGGGGCGGAATCGACTCCAATTCTACCTGAGCGTCTAGTTCACGAAAAACAAGAGTTCATGACTACGTCTCATTTTATGAAGTCTGACCCATCCTCAACAACTCAGTCGGTTACACCTCTGCCACAGTTTGTATACCAGAAGGTAAGAGAAAAAAGGATTGTTTGCATTGACAAAATATTAATGATTTCATCCCAAACGAATGAAATAACATATTTAAAGTACTATTTGTGATAAATATATAAGTAATAATCCAAAACAATATCATTGATTTAAAATATAAAATATCCCCGAATATTATGGGATATGTTTCGTTGCTTTTATTTCACATTTGCATACAAATACATGAAACTGAACGTATCCATTGATAAGTGCGAAATGAAACAGAATTTTATTTTATTTGACAATGACGTTCGGATTTGCATGTCTAATGATTTGTCTTCATGTCACTCAGTATGTAAAGAAAATTCTAATTTCTTCTAAACAGAAGAGAAAAATGTCTATTTCACCACACAAATTGGAATTCATTTCTGAACTTTTGAACACACGTATACGTCACCGACCCTTTTAACTGGAGGAGCTATCATAACTTTTGATGGACTACTTCTAATTTAAAATTTTTAGGCTTTACCGTACACCATGAAAATGCCCGTGTACCCATCAAAAAAGATGTTTTATACGGGTGTCAAGATGGGTAATAACGATGCTTTAACTGCCATGCTTTGGTCATGGTATTCAAGTGGATTCTATACAGGTAAGGTTACTAATATTAATGAAATGTGTCCTGAATTTGGAGCAAAACAATGTTTAATACGTGTAGTGATTATTTTTTCACAGGTTATTATCAAGCCCTTCAAGTTTCAAAGAACACACTATGAACTTTTATAATTGATTGAAAAAACGCACTCGCACAATTTTTATTGTTGAGGCATCGATAGTTTTTTAATTGAAATTTGAGAAGAGCACACACGGAAAACATCATAATGATTGAAATATTTTAGAAAAATTGATAGCTACAGTGCATTATGATGGAAAGGATATTCTTTTCATCTTCACTTACTAATTCAATAATGTGCGTCTGACGTTAGCATAGTAGGTGACTAAAGGACGGTGCTCTGTCCCCCAAATTACTGGCGTTACACACAAATTTAATGATTTTACTAGCGGTACACACAAATATTGTATCAAATGGAAAATTCTAATCGTAATCTCTGATAACGATCAAAGATTTTAAATCACTAGAAACATTTGGGTTGGGTTTACTATCTGAAAAATATTAAATGTAAGTGGGCGACACGAACTTAATAAATGAATTTTCTTCCTTTTTTAAACAATCCTAGAAAATAAAATTCAAAGTATAAACTAATCAAAGGGTATAAGAGGAAAATATTAAAACATACTGGTAAAACACCCGATCTACTTTTATGGATGTTACACTGTTGGCAAAATAAGGATACCCTTAGAATTTTTGTATGATAAATACATTACAATAGACTTTTTGTCCGAGAAATTTTCAATGAATTATATGAATATTTCATTGTATGAATAAACCGAAAGTTTTGAATTTCTGAATAAGTGCACTTGAGTGTTAAATGAACCAGAGCATAAAATGTGGCCTTTAGCATGGAGTCTTGAGAGCACATTACCACGCTAGTTTTCATCCAGTCACTCAAGCAAGGAGAATTTAATGAATTTTTAATGTTGGTTTATTAAAGTAGGACCATGAGAAGTGAATATGATTGTGGCTTAATCTCGCTGTAACCATCAGTAATATTAACGTACAAAAGTTCAAACTTTTATTTTCATAATAGAAAAAAATTAATTTACAGGGACAATAAGAAAAATAAATATATTACAATACAAAAATATGTATAATTACTTTAAATCTTGTGTTATTGATAGGTTTTATTTCTTGTCATAAAAATATTAATTCTTATGTCCACCCATTTGTGAGATTTGAGCTTTTGTCCACCCATTTGTGGTCATGGTGTTTATGATAAGAAACGTATTTCAAGAATATATATTAATTGCGAGTAAATGACACAATTTGTAATTTGTCAATTAGTGTTTCACATTAAATACGAGAGTTTTCACTGACAATCTCAAAATGTAAAAATGATGTAAGATAATATTTCTAATAAAGTGAATCAAAAATATTTTTAGAATGCTCGTTATTCCTGGTCAGTTTCATACTTCATTATTTATTAAGTGAAGTTTGTCTCAATGACAACTTCATTATCTTTATTATGTGTATTTTTATTTTGTTGGTTTAAGGGAGATGACAAAGAAAATGCTCACTTTTAAATGAATATTGTTTCTTGATTTCAAAGAAAACCTTTGTCATTGATTTATATCATTGATTTAAATCAAATTCAACAAAATTATCTGTCAGGGATAATCAACATTTTTCTCCCCGCAAATTAAAAAGTAATTTTATTATATATAAAGTATAAATTTATTTTTCAAGTGCTCCGTATAAAAAAAAAGTATGTCAACTTGATACACTTTTACTAGTTTCATAAATACAGTATCACATACAAATTAGCGTTAAATTTTATTACATTCTTGACCATAATTTGTAAGTTAATTTTTTGCAATAATTTTTGCCTGCTCCTGGTGTTAGCTACTGTTGTCAATGAGCTCACCGTATTTTTCAGTTTAATCTTCCTAATTATTTTATTTTTCTCGGGTTTTTGTGATTAAGTTGTTGTATTTAGTTCCTACCTTTATTGTAGTGTAAAAATTTGTTTGTTTTGTGTGTGTTAAATGGGGAAAACATTAAAAACGTTCCCTGAGGTTTATCAAGCCTAACGGACCTAACATACTTCGTATTGTTTTCATTCAAGTGCTTCTCAAAGGTGTAATAAAGTTTACGAAAGTACAAACGGAATCATTAATATAGTTTCTTGGTGCATCAGGAGTAAACATTAGAGTGCTTTTAGATTTTCTCGTGCATATTATACCACATAATAATAAAACTTTCACAGAAATCCTGCCCCATTATTGCACCCTAGTTTTCGTTGTAATAATTCCATAGAATTATTACATAATTTTACAATGTTTTTCTTGATTTATTCGTATTTATTTACATTTTAATATAATATAGAGTAGTTATTGTCCAATAAATTAACCTCCAGTTGTCGTCCTAAATAATTCAACATAATATAGACTAGTTATTGTCGAATTAAATAATTTCCAGTTGTCCTAAATAATTATTTCAGTCATTTTAGTCGTCAGTTTGTTTATTTATTTATTATTATACTAATATCTTTGATTCAGTGTTAGTTGTCAGTTTTCCTGTTTTCTCATTTGATTTTGTCGTCAAGTTGCTAACCGACTCACAACCATGGACACAATCGCATTCCTCAACACATTCAAAGCTGATCTTCACAAGGCGTACAGTGATTTGGTACATTATATTGACACACGGATCAGTACGCTGGAAGAGGTGAATAAGAATACGATCGGCGGTTGGACTACAGTCAGGAATTCTCGCCGTCCTTCCAACTGCTAACACCCGGTTAGACCAAAGACGCATGCACTTTTCACTCAGAATAGGTTTAGTATGTTAGATGACATGTCCCTACCTAATCCTCCTACCCGTTTCATCCCTTCCCGTCCAGTACCTAAACCCGTTCACGAACCATTCACTGGTAAGTACAGCCGCCCAAATCCATGTAAAGTAGTGCTACCCAGAGATGAAGCCAAGCACGCAGAAATCAAACGTGCTCGTATTAGCTGTTTCCTACGGTCGCCACATATCCTCCGATTTGCGTGGATTGCTTCCCAACCAGTTCTCAGTTTCCGGTGTCTTCAAGCCAAACGCTCGTTTTGCTGAAGTTACTCGAGAACTGGACACCTACACTAAGACACTCACAGAGCGGGACACATTAAACATCATAAGTGGGCAGAATTATATTAACTTGGGAGGACAACGCTTCTGAACAGGTACAGAAAGTAAAAACGGCCTCTCAACTCACAAACAGAGTACTCTCTGGCCTGCCTCCACGTTTCAATGTTACACAATTAAATCACGAAATTAACCTGGCAAAGATCTCTCTAAAACATCACCTGCCAGACACAAAAATCTCATTTTCTTGATTTGCAACCACACCATGACTGCCAAGGACATTACCCAGCACGGATTACATCTGAGACCGTCTGGGAAACATCACTTCGGTTATCTCCAAGCTTCATATCTCACCTCACATCTACATAACCATTCACCCACTCCTCCACCTCCTCATGCTCCTACCTCATCCCTCCTATCTCCACATCTATTTTTCTCCTGTCCCCGTTCTTTCACCTTCTGCTTCCTCATCTATTCCTACACCCACATCTCCTCCCACCCCCATACACAGTTACAACTTGTGCTCAAGAGTACGATGTGATACTCGAGGGTGACAATCGCGTTCGGGTGCAATGTGCGGGCTTGATCCGGGACGAGAAGCTGTGCCAAATTCAAATTCCTTTCCACAATCTAACGTCGATTCCATTTCTTGAGAATCACAAACTCTTTGCAAAAATAAAATAATCATATTTCATCATAATGACCAATCCCTTTCAAACAAATTGACAGACATTGAAATTCTGGTACACGAAAATCCATTCGATTTGCTGTGCCTCACAGAACATTGGATTTCAACTAAAATCAATGATACTGCTATTTATAATTATTATTTAGCAAGTTCTTACTGTCGACAAAATTTTAAAGGAAAAAATCCCCACGGGGGTACGTGTATCTACGTTCGTAATGATATTTTATCTTCTACGCTGCCAGGCAACAAGAACTTCTGCGTATATAGTGTGTTCGAATTTTCTGCAGTTAATCTGACCGACACCGGTATTGTTGTTTTGTGTTTTTATAGACCTCGTCAATCAGATCTTGACATATTTTTTCGGAACTTCGAAATTGTTTTAAAACATATCACACATAAATCTACAAAATCTATCGTTATATATGGCGATTTCAACATCGATTTCCTGAGTACATCCGACTCTGCACATTCACCAATTAATCGATTCAAGAATCTTATCGACTCCTTCAACCTTATTACTACGATAAACTCACCTTTCCTGTTATTATTATCACTCACCTCTCCGGTTCATCTCAAAAATTGCTAGATCAAATTATCGTCAACAATGGAATCTCGTATTTCTCTGAAGTGTTTATCGCCGGATATAGCGATCACCTTGCTCAAGTATTGACTATTAATAATAAACTAAAACCACTTAAAATCCTTTAAACGTTTTCAAGAGAGTTTAATGACACAAATATATCCATATTTATAAATTATTTCCATGAAGAAACTTGGAAAGATGTTTACAATTGCGAAAACACCGACGACAAATTCAGTGTATTTATTTGAATATTCCTAAAACATTACAACTCTAGCTTTCACATAAAACGCAAATTAATTAACACAAATAAATACAATAGATGAATCATCTAAGGGGTAAGAATTTCTTCAAAAAAACAAACTCCGTTTATATTACCCCCATCCTGGCCCGAATTTTTCTCCGGTTTTCCTTCAGGTAGAGGCGGATTTCTTATACAGGTTCTCTAGGCTTATGTCTAGGGGCATGTTTATTGTAACAATAATAATAATAAATTTATTGTCAAAAAACAGTACAAACTGCGTATGACCACGTGGAGGGAAAAAAAACTAATTTACTCTCCGGAAGCAAGCAAGGGACCATCCCATCAATTCCGATCAAGGGCCCTAAGGCAGAGGCGGATTCAAAAAATTCAGCAAAAATTCCTAGATAAGATAAAAAGTTAGCTGCGAGTTATAATACTAATAGAATGTCAATATGTTTGTAATTTTAAGCAAAAAATTACATGTAAGTTATTATCGAACTATAGATTATTCTGAGTATAGTGCTTAAAAATTGAAATAACACTAAATTCACGATTTATTGTTACAATAGACCCCCCTAGACAAAGCCTAGAGAACCTGTATGATAAATCCGCCTCTACCCGAAGGAAAACCGGAGAAAAACCCGGGCCAGGATGGTGAATTTAGTGGTGAATGGTGAATTTAGTGTTATTTCAATTCAGTAGTGGTAAATGGTGAATTTAGTGTTATTTCAATTCTTATAATTTTTAAACAATGTACTCAGAATAATATATAGTTCGATAATAATTTATACATGTAAAATAATTTTTTTGTGTTAAATTACATTCTATTAGTATTATAACTCATAGTTAACTTTTTATCTTATCTAGGAATTTTTGCTGAAAATTTTGAATCCGCCTCTGTCTTAGGGCCCTTGACCGGAATTGATGGAGGTCCCTTGCTTGCTTCCGGAGAGTAAATAGTTTATTGTCCTCCACGTAGTCATACTCAGTTTGTACTGCTTTTTTGACAATAAATTTATTTATTTATTTATTTATCATAAATAAAGAAGTTATTTAATTTTTTAATAAAAGAATCTCATTTCATTGAGAAACATTGATAATTTCATTAGAAATGTTTATATTTCAAATATTATAGATCTTATATTGCCTATGCTGTTACTTAAATGCCCAGAAATTTGAGGTTTTATCATTTTCAATAAATAAATAAATTTATTGTCAAAAAACAGTACAAACTGCGTATGACCACGTGGAGGGAAAAAAACTAATTTACTCTCCGGGANTCAAGGGCCCTAAGGCAGAGGCGGATTCAAAAATTTCAGCAAAAGTTCCTAGATAAGATAAAAAGTTGGCTATCGTCCTCTGGTTATCAAGGAAAAGGGAAAAGTTCCACTGGACAGTTTTGAGAAGAACACGTTTAAAATTTATTCTACCTATAAGTTTACCCTAACAACAAATGAAATTTAAAATTTAAAACAACTTGCAGTCATATTGTCTGAAAAAATTGTGGAAGTGATTTTGAGGCATATAGCTATTTAAAACTACCGTAATCTCAAAAGCGAAAATTTTCAATCTAAGCAATGACATCCCTTAATGCGTTCATTATGGACACAATTATCCAATAGTAAAATCACTTAACAAAATATTAAGTTATTAAATCATAATAAATAGTTGAAACATCGATATTTTTAAATATTTGCTCATAATATAAAATAATTAATGAAAACAAACATTATTGGAGGTTATCACAGATACTACAAAAATTCATCAAACGTAGAAATTCTTTCTTTTACTAAAATGTTTTCTTGTACTTTGTACAAATAATTTGAGGTTGATTCAATAATTTAATAATTAATTTCACCTAAATATGTATACCCTTATATCCTTCAGATTATCAAAATTAATAATTGGGAATGCAAAATATATTTAAAGGGGTAGTCCAGTATAATTATCTAATTGACTACTACTAATATTTATGTTCTCAAAATCAACAGATTGAATAAAGAAATTACTGGTGCAAAGTCCCCACACCCACATTCTCATGTTTTAAGTCTTTCCTGTAGTATGAAAATAAAAAATTGTATAAATAGTGTTATTTCTACAATGGCATAAGAATTTCATCATATTTGTTCTATGATATTAACTAAAACAAAAAGAAAACAAATATAATTAGTACCTGAAAGTTAAAGTTGCACTTGAAGTGTTGTAGAAAAAAAGTGTTATAAAAATGAAATAATTTTCAAACTAAAAATAATAGACATCATAAATGAGTTCCATAAAAAGTACTCTTAAAAGTAATTTGCTTTTTTAATTCGATAATTGCTTTGATAGTTTTAAAAACAATGTGTAAACATACTTCATAAGTATATCTACTTTAAGTTTCATTATTGGTTGTTATTGATATGTGAAGAAATTCCTCCCCCACGAAAAGTGCTACTCAATTTCGTCACATAAAAACCTACCAAAGTTTTGGGACACACAAAATTTGCGAGCTTCAAAAAAATACGAGTGGCATTGCGAATCCCTTCTTTTTTTTTTCTTTGTCATTGTGTAGAGAAGCAGCGACCATCTCAACTGATGAGGGTGAAGCTTGATAGAAATCTTTTACTGAAGTCTCGCATCCAGTATTTCATTGGGAAACGGTTTCCAAATTTCCAAATGAAATCCGAATTTTTGAATTTCAAATGAGTGAAAAGGAATGAATATGTTTGGCGCATGAGAAAGGATTTTTCGAACTTCCGATTTTATAATTATTAATTAGAGCGAAATGATATTTATTCCAATTTTCGCAGATATCAGGAATTAATTCAATATCATCACGGCTTCCGTTTGTTAACGTGCTAGTTTTATAAATGATAAACGAAATGCGAACCGTGTCAAAATGACAAAAACCCTGTCCAAATCATGGAACGGTCAGCTAGTTCATTATAAATGGAAAACAATTTTCTTACATTAAATTATATCAAATTATTTTAATTAATTTCTTCGCGATATTTTATGTCGAGAAACAAAGTTATCCAAGGCTTATTAAATTGCAACCTTTAAATTATTTAATAGATTTAATACTTAATGAAGTATCTTAATACTGAATGAAATGTGTATAGTCTTTTAAATAACTTCTGCATTATTTACATTTTATCTCGATATGTGACTAGGAAACTCTTCTTCTTTGCTTTCCGGTTGCCAAGTACGAAGGGAAGCTATCGTTGCAGTTGAGGATTGGATCCAAGAACAAGTTTCGCGGAACAGATGGTGCACTAATTACTCGTCAAAGACGGTGAAAATGAAGATTACTCTGTCATGAAAAGTATTCTACCTCGTGCCACTCCGGTATCGTAATTGCTCTCCTGTATCATAGATACTTCAGAATTTTTCTTTTGTCAGACTTTTAATACGATGCGTTGGTCGATGGACCTTGTCAACGGTCTTCGATTTGTCTCTTTTGTTGTCACATTGCCGTGCAGCTGAGCGATGGCGGAAAGGTTCAGGCGAGAGGGCGAGGGGGCGGAGTTCTCCCTCCACTCCTGTACTTAAAGCACTGTTTGGTTGAAACTGTCTAAGAAACGTGTCACCGATGACGGATTTTGACATATCGCTATGTATTTGGCGGGGTTGATACGAAAAGTACAGAGAAGATAAATTTTAAGGTTTAGTGATAATTACTCAACAGTACCGACAGAAATAATGTAAATACTTTTAGGTATACCACCAAGTGATATACATACAGTGAGGATTAACTTCAAATGGATTTTAGAAAAGAAAATTATAAGGAATGTACAAAAACAGAAAGGAAAGAAAAAGTGAGGAACAAGAAATCTGCCTCCACATGGGGGAGAAATACGACGGGGGACAGGAAAAAAGTGGGTGGCAAACTTACTGATGTGCATGCGATGTAACGGATCAACAGCATACCCTGTTCACATTGAAGAAGCAATTGCATGAAATTTGTATAGGGACACATACATTTTATTCCTTACTAAAAAAATTTTTTTAACAAATTTGAGAATGCTACAAACATATGCAGACTTTTCAAGAGAAACATCACAACTTTAATTTTGCGATTATCCATTATATGTTTTTGAAATGCGAAAATGATTTTGTTTAAGATAAGAGTTACAAAAAAAGTAAAATAATGTGAAGGATTCCATCCAAGCCGACCATAAAAGTGTTTAATGCTCTAGAGCGATTTTCAAATGAAGGAAAAACACTTTCATCAGAATTTATAAGCTTTGGTATTGTTGCTTAAGGAAATTCTGAACCATAAATTTATTTTCGAGTTACATCTAAAACCCATGTCAAGAAGACGAAAACTGAAATTAAATCGTATTTTATCAATTTTAAGCCTCGGTGATCACAAGAGTTCTGGCGAGCATATTCCACGTCCCAAACAAACTGGAACCTTATTTGTATAATTAATTATTTTCAATAGTAAAAATTATAAATTATTTCATATTTTTATAATTACGCCTTTTTCATTTCCGTTTTATATCGTAAGAAAGTTTTCTTTTTTATTAAAAGGAGCATATATGTAATTAGTCCTCCTTGAAACACCAGTCAAACTGATAACAATCCCCTGGGTACCACTATTATCGATGTTAAGGTCTTGCACAGTATACTATCTGTCTCTTATACACATCTAGATGTGTATAAGAGACAGNTTCATAGCACCAGCAGCGACTACAGACCTCCGTGCGGCGCTGCAGTGTCGTGGGTGGCGCGTCTGCGCGGCGGAGACGATCGGCGAACGCGTTCGCTGCAGCCGTATGCCACCGGCGCGCTGTCACGCCTCACCCACCGCCATATTGATCGTTCGCCAGCTGTGCGGATCGCGACCCTCCCTGAGTGACGACATCCAGCGGCGCCCATGATCTTTACACATCCGCACTAGTGACTTCTCTTCACCGAGGAAGAAATCCAGCGACCATGAATCGGCGAACATCACTACGATCTTCTGTCTTCGTCCTGCTATTAGCAAGTGAGTAACGCATCTCTATCACCGAAAATTAACAATTTGTTGACGGAGGAATTGCATGGATCTCTCTCCACAGCGAAGATTCTGTCTCTTTATTAAATTATGTTGCAACGTGATATGTGTAACAAATCGATACATCCGCCCCTTTCCACTCTCAAGATTCGCGATTCGTCCAAATACAAAAATGTAGATGTTAATGCTGATATTCCTCACTTTTCAATTTCGGTGAAATTTCAATATAGCTGCTGCCATTTTATTTTTACTGATTAATCGTAGAGTAAATTAATATTTCACCACGTCTAAAATGTAAAATAAGCATGAAGAATTGCCTTTTGGTAGAAAATGTTAAACGTTATCAAATTGTATATTTAATGAACATATGTTGCAAGAATGAAAATGAAGCATGTTTGGTTTCATCGGGATACAATACACTAGTAATACAGTTATAAAAAAGTAATATAATCAGTAGTTGAAAAACAAATGTGAACGCTGTTTTGAGGCAATTAGTATGAAGTGATTAAATACAGCATGAAAAATATACATAAAAGGGAAGAATGTAGCATTCTGTTGAGAAACAGGTTAAGAAAATTACCCATAGCATTTTTTTCCCAAAGCTCAGAGATTGTCATTTGAATTATGTGAATGTGTCAGCCGACTTAAAGCAAAAGTTGAAAAACAAGATTTTGATTCCAATAAATTAATTCTATTCATACATTTGTAGTAAAACATAGTGAAGCCAAATGAAAAATAACATTTAGTTGCAGTGTATGTCACTTTTCTTCAACCTCATTACCCATCGCATTTCCCATAATGTAAAAAAAATATCTAAAAATTGTGAATGGTTTTAAAATATTTTACATCCATCAACGATCGCTTAGATTTATAATATACAACCTTGGAGCCGTTTATAATAATATACAATATTCATTTCTCACTATTATAAGTTCATTCTGTGATCTGGAAATCTTTTAAAGCATTAACAGGTCTTAAATTGCTATATTTTCTGACAAATCTGATTTGTTTTATCCTGAAAAAGTTATTACATTATATATAATTCTGTAATATGTGTGTGTATTTTAAATCAGAACAAAGAATTTCAAAACTAGACAACTAATGCATAGAAATCTCTTAAATTTCGGTGAACCTCACCGCCAGGTAACAGATTAATTATGTTATGTTAAATGAAAATCTCAGTCCCGTCTCCCATTTTTATTTAGCATAAAATTAGACAGCTAATGTTTTTCACGCATCAAACCTACATTTTTGGTCGAATGTCGAAATATAATTGCTGGAATATTCAATATGATTTAATTTCTGGGTACAATACTTGATAAAATATTATATAAACTTTTTGATTAACTTATGAACACAGAATAATTTCGCACCTCTTTCATTCCTTCCGCACATGAAACGATGTTATTAAATCATGTATTGACAGACATGTAAAAAATATATCTTTGTACCTCATATAAGAGTGTATATCAGAAATAATTTCTTTATTTTTCTCGTATATATAAATAAATAATCATGTTGTAACATATTTGAACCCTATTGGGAATACTCTGGGAAAATTAGCTGAAACATAGTGCACATCTGGTTGACTATGAAGACTAGTTTCCTACTGAAATATTTTGGATGCACTCCCTTTTTGACGTTCCGGAGTTAATTATTTATTGAACAATATTTAAGATATAAAATTTCACCCAGAAAATATGAAGGAAAAAACCAAAGCGCTATTGTCAATTAGGACGAGATCAAGTATGTCTTAATATAGAGTAAAATCGTTTTCAAGGGTACATAATCATCATTTTTATTTTTACAAACAATTAAAAGCATCGATACTGACTTCTAGGCGCATGAGACAATTATAATAGTTGATGTTTCGGAACACAGAACGAACAAATTTTTATGTGTTAGAATCCATTGAAATGGCAGTGAAGTTTTGCTATGATTGAAGTATTTAGAGATTGTTGAATAACATATCTGAAATCAGTTATCTTAACTATTAAACTGTATTTTGAGTCGAATTTATTATTTTCTTTGTTTTTCTCCCTTTCTTCTTGTCAACTCCTATAAATGAACACTATGGGATTAAAGAAGTATAGTTTCTATATAAAAACTACATTTTCACGTTCTTAAAAATTAACTTTTGAGTCTTCACTAAACTACGAATTACTTTTAGTAGTTGTTTGTCTATTAAATTTACTACTTTCTTTATAAAAACACATTTAGACCTTTGAGTACGAGTATATGTATTCTAAAATTTTATTTCAGTTTGCGAGTATCATTTCCTGTTAACTAAACTGAAATAACTATAAAAATCTTTAATGGCGATGAATTTGTCAACAGAGAAATGGCGAAAATTATCTAAATCAATGGTTCCCAACCGCGAGATGGATGGGTGGGTGGGTGGGGGGCATAAGATATTTAAAGAGGAGGCGTGAAGCACGCTTGGAAGCTTAAAGACCCGAAATAGTTTTCAGAAATATGGTTATGTATGTTATTATTACGAGATCATTTCATGATCAATGTGAAGATACGTCCTGATTTCCTTCGGATGCAGATAATCAAGCCATCAATGTTTGGTGGTTCTTATTGAATCTCGATATTTGCTCCGTATATTGAAAACCGCTTATGTACATAAGAGTCATAATTTTCTTCACATCGTAGAAAATAAATACAATTAACAACTGGTGATCTAGATACTAGATATTGGTCACTTTTCGTTTTATCACTTAAGCATATATTTCTGAAAGTTCCTTAGTCATGAGTTGCTCCTTAACGAGTCCTTAATGTTCCGATTTGCTCAGCTCCTTAATGCTACTCCTTGTCCTTAAAAAAATTGTACTACAAATCAAGCCATAAAATAGCCCTCTTCCCGCAACCTAGGGGTTCAAAGAAGCCACTCCAGATTAAATTAATGAAAAAATAATAATAAAAATGTGATAGTGCTTTTAATGTTACAAAACCAAAGCAAAACCTTTCCTTATCAATAAAGAACCCTAAATGCTGGTTGGAGGCTTCCATACACACACAAAAAAAATCCTTTTCTCTGCACAATATCGTGGATGTCCATGCTGTTCGGATAATGAGAGCGAGAAAACACTTTTCACGGTCGCCTGCCACTGAGGCAACCCATTCTTTGAGACAGATCTCACTATTCAGGTGTCAGATTCTCTTGCTGTTGCACCTCTCCGAGGCAGATGATTTATGGCTCGAATATTAAATAATTATAGTGTAAGTGAAGGAACGGGATACCCCAAGTCAGCGGGAGAGTTCTTTTGTTCAATCGAACGTATCAGAAGGAGTTTCAACTGCCTTCGCCAGAACTCGTGGAAAAACGTTCCGATCGTTCACCGAGGGAATAAGAAGGCTAAGGAAGCTTATTTAGAAATCAAATCTGAAGCAGTTTCTTTATTGGTTTATTTCATCATTTATCATACACAACTCAAGGTAGAATATTTTAATGGGTGAATTATTTTGTGAGATTTCTGCTTCAATGTAGCAATTGAAATTCAATAGAACCTATTAGAATAGAATAAATCCAGTTGAATCGAATCAGATTCTTTCTTAACAACTCCGTTCTACGTTTTAAATGTGGTAGACTGTGTGTGATGTATATAACGAAAACGTTATTTAATGAATTATTATACTGATTTTTGGAATAAATTTTGAAATTTCCAGTATAAAAATAAATATTTATTGTACTCTGTAGGGTTTATTTGAGATGGTCCGGAAAGCGTGTCCCGTTGAGCATTTGCGTTGCATATCTGTTGTGTAATGTTCCATTTCTCCAATACCGAGAATTTGTAAATATTACTGTCACTGAATTTTCATATAGAATACATGATAAGTGTTCTCTCTACTGTACATTATTTTATTGTTTATTTCCAATATAATACGGATTATCCAGATTCGATTTCTGCCGGTCTCAGTTCGTCCGGTTAACTGGGGTTCGACGAAACATTAAAATTTCAAATATATTTAGAAACTCCTTAAAGTCTTGAATGAAGGACACCTCTTATCTCTTAAATAAATTTAGAAGTAGAGATGAAACAAGTTGAATGTATTTTGTTGCTTTGGAAATTGCTGACTCTTTTCGCTATTATTGTTTAAATACCATTTCAAATTCAAATATATCATATTTGACAAAGTGAGCACGCTCATAACAAAGCACGGTTTACAGCCAAGAACCATAATATACTGTCTTGATTCAATTGAAGCCTCTTTTCCACGCATGTCCAAGTGAACAAATATGCGCAGCAGGCGTTCTCAGATAGAGCACGCTGCGCGCGCTACCATTTGTGCAGGTTGCAGAAAGAGTTGACCTGTAGGCTATCATGGCGGGACGGAAGAGGTGAAAGGAAACTTTCAAAGCTAGTGAATCTCGGATTGTCTGTGTGTTGAACGCGGAGGAATATTTACTACTTGTGAAACATTTTGTCACGAAGAACAGAGGTATTAAACGGCATTACCAAGTATTCAATTAATTGAAAAAATCCAAAACTGTATATAAACTAAATTATACATTTATTTCTATTTTCTGTATTCTGATGTTTGTTTACCGATGATGATTTTGCATTTGATCAAAACTGAAATACGTATATACTTTCTCTTTAGACATTCTTTAGTACTATACTACAAACTCGTATGTTTCATAGCATAGAAGTCTGTGTAACGCGTGGTAGTAGAGACCAGGAAAGGTGTTGATGAACTCATTCCCCTTGTCGGATAGCAGAAACCGTTATCACGATTTAGATATATGGGCACGTTGATCAACGCAACTTCGTTCACGTGCTCTTTCTCTTGACACCACTGTGCACCAGCACACCACAAGCCCATATGCGATGTGCGTAATCTTTTGTGGAGAAGCGGGATTCAACCATAAACCACAACCTTTATGGGAGAGTTCGCTGCCACCAGCTTGGTTTCCCCAAGAAATCAAACACTCGAGTAATAACAATAAAACATTTAATTGAAATTAAATAAAGCTCTGAATATTTACAAATGTAGACAAACTCGCAAATCATACATACAAGTTTGAACTTGTTATTACTTGATATTGCTATCTAAAAGCAATAATTACACACAGTTATAACTACTGGTGTTATGAATTAACTCGGAAATCTACCCAGATTATCCGAAGTTCAAAAAGTTCCAAGTTGCTATCTCGAAATAAATAACTGTTCCAAGCTATGTTATTCGCGCCTATAGCAGGTAATAGAATTACCGCAGCAATTCTCAGTGGTCTGACGACCAAACTAACCAAGTTACATATTAAATAACTTGCGTACTTCTATACGCTTTCGCACTTGTCTCAAAGTCTGAAAGCCTCCAGTATAAAAGTCACTTAGGAGCTGAAATCCCTCCAATATATATTGAGACGGAGGTCACGTGACTACCTCTTCGCCCGTTTCCAACACCCCACCTCGGCTTGGTCACTCCTCAGCTTCCGAGAAAAACTGCCTTTTCGGATGAACACTATTTCTGTCAAATGCTGAAATATTCCATACACACTCATTTTCCTTCTCCGGGTGTTCATCTCAGTTTCCAGAAGTAGATGGGAACTGGTCAATCTCTTCACAATACGAGAGGTCTTAACGCGCACCTTTCCTTGTTTGGGCGGCGACGGGCATGCTCTTAATCGCCTTTGATATTTCCGGCGAGCACAATGCTTGAAAATGTTATTTCAAAATCTGTACTGGCCACGATGTTACACACTGCCTTACTGTATTTCTTGTTGTTCCAGGCACCGTGTTGCTGCTAGCGACGGTGGCGCACGCAGCGGACGAAAGCAAGGACTCTGGTGATGATGGCACTGCGTCCACTGATGACGCAGCCAATGATGTATCAGGGGGTGAAAACGACGGCGGAGACGATGACGACGCGGGAGGTGGTCAAGAGATCAGCTCTCGGACTGAGGCCCCACCTAAAGCAGAGGCCACTACGGTGATTTATTAGTGCATTGTATGGCATGGACGTTGTAACTTGCTTAGGCAAACCATAAGCTACGATGACGAGCGCTATTGTGAACCCATCACCTTTAGGGTTTACTCATCATACACTCTAGATATACATTAGGAGAACAATGTGTAGATATTCCTAATATGCCGAATGTGATTGTACGTACAACAGCAGTAGTAAGTTACAGACGAATAAGCATCTGTATACACTGCCATTCAACCATGGCAACTAAGATGAAAAATATTTTATGTCACCACCGAAAATTGAACCTTGTAGAAAATAGAGCACTTTAAGCATGTGCTACCAAGGAGTTTACAACAATTAAGACTCCAACATACTTATAATACTAGACCCATTAGTTTATTCATCCACGGAAATCACTTAAACTCTACACAATAAGAAACCGTATGGAATATGTTTGTAAAAGACCTGTTTTAAATTGTCGGTCGACCTTCATTTCCAGAAACAATTTATAACAAAAGTAAAACAAACACAAAAGCATTTTCGGCCAAAATCTGAGCAAGACTGTCTCGAGTATTATATATGGAGAAAAAGTGTATTGAAAACATTTTTTCTCAGTGTTCTTTTACCGGTTAAGTGAAAAGAGGAAAGTTAAGAGGCTTTTCTCGAAAGTAAGGGCCATTCGCTCGTAAATAGCGTCTGGCAACACTGATTAATTTACGGATGACCATAATGTTCAATTGATCTGAAAAGCATGTCACTGTATTGTTGTTTGTCTTTGCATGACAGTGTGTTATAATGAGTGCGATAACATCAAAACCCACCAGATGTGAATTCCTACCAGTAGTTAGATTTTTAAACGCAAAAGGTTATAATTCTGCTGATAGTCATCCTCAGTTGTGAGAAACACATGGGTCTACCATAAGAGGAAGGGAAAGTGAACCAATGGTGTCGTGAATTAAGGAAGGCGGTTCAAATGTTCACGATAAACAGAGGAGCGACGGGTCTAGAGTCCGGACTGACGATCTCGATGAGCGACTGAATGCGAAAGAGACGGAAGTTCTTTACATATCGCAGTCCTGAAACCAATGAGTTACATTCTTTACTAGCGAGTACATTGTGATCTGAAAATATTGGCTGTGAATACCAGCAATCTGTTTTTGGAATATTCAAAGTGTTTTATGTATGTATGTATGTATGGTCACAACCGCACCCACAAAATAATATAAGAGTAACGGAAAGTATTATCAGTCAACAGGTAGCAATTTTATGTTCTAGCTTTAACAATATCGCCGTTAACTCTGGACGGTTCCTAGATTTCTTAATATTTTTATCATGAGTTTGCATCTTATCATTTTAAAGTTGTATCTGATTGTTAATAAAATTGATATATTCATTCTCGTTAATATATGGTGGCGAGGAAAATATTGCGTAAGGGGTTGCATATCTTCCTAGGAGTTTTTGAGTAAGTTTTACCAATTAATGATAAAAAAATTATAGCATATTTTGGAGTTAAAACTGGTTAATAAACGCAATTTTCTAATTATGAAATTTTAAAAATTTATTAATTTTACAGTAATATGTTTGCTGACGTTGTTTCTCGAAAGGGACACAAAAGGGGCTATTTTGTAGAATTTTTCGACTAATTTATCAATACCTGGAGAGAAGGAAAGTATTTTCTGTCTATAAGACGTTTTTACCACACTTCCTGCCCGAATCCATCCAAAGAGTTCAGATTTTTATCTGGAGTCATGTTTTTGTCTTATATCTACTTTAGTTATATGTATAACGTAAAGGGACTTTGTTTTGCTTCAATTCTATCAATACACGTTTTATTAATTCAACAATAATAAGGTAACAAGAGCTTTCTCCTCTCTCTCTCTCTCTCTCTCTCTCTCTCTCTATATATATATATATATATATATATATATATATATATATATATATATATATATATATATATATATATATAGTGCTAATTTAATTCCAAAAAATAGAAGAGACGATTGTTCTCAAACGCCGTGGCCTCCTTGAAAAGCAGTGTCGACGCGTACAAGGTGATTGAAGTGCGAAGTATAATAAGTTTTTTGCATTTCAACAAAACATCCCCAGTTTTCGAATGGTGCAATGTTCCACGACAATGCCCAACTGCAAACGACCTTGGTTACGCGTCATTCGTTTCGCTTATCCGATGGACTTTATTGAAACTCCAATCCGCGCAGTCCGACTCCGTGAAGTTAGTCGGAAAGGATTTTTATTCTCAACCGGTTCGAACGGTCTTGGGTTTAAATGAAAGATCTGACTTTGCTCAATTTTTCTCAGGAAATTTTACACTATGCTGACCTTCAATTTTTTAACAGTTAATCAATGAAAATATTTTCTAAATTTTTGACAATTCGACTATGCGTAAATCCTGTTATTATGGTCACGGAATAATGAAACTATTTTTTATCGATGTTTTGACCTCTCCGACTTTGTTCACCAACTTCTTTTAAGTGTAATAGCTTGCTTTTGCAATAAAATGTAAAAAACAGAAACATTGTTTATTACGCATGCACGTCGGCATTTGGTACATATCCGGCAGAGAATTAGCGCGTAAATTGAATTCTGCCACCGTATCAAGTCAACATAAGCTCAAGACATTTCGGTTAAGCTCAAGTACTTTGTTGTATTGACGGAGTCGGGGAGATAAAAACATATCGATAAAATAGTTTCATTATTCCGTGATCATGTTAATAGGATGCTTAACCGAAATGTCGAAAATTTAGAAAATATTTTCATGGATTAACTGTTACAAAACAAAGAGTGAGCGAAATTGAGCAAAGTCAGACCTTTCATTTAAGCCCGATTGGGAATAAAAAATCTATTCCGGCTAACTTGCCAGGGTTGCAAAGTCCGGGTCTCGCACCAAGCGCTTTTCATCTCTTCGGACTATTGAAGAAGCATCTGACCAGTCGTCACTTCAGAACCGATACCGATATTCAGGAAATCCTTGTTAAGTAACTCCGAAACCTAAAAATATACCATTTCTCGCAGAGTACTTGCTATTTACATTATTTACGAAACCACCTACGTTGTTATCTACAAATATATGACAGCCAGAACTTAAGCTCGGATTATTTTCTACAATTAATGACATTAAATTACAATATTATTCAGAAAGATGTATAGCAACCAACGCTCGTCAATGTATACTCCGGTTGAAAACTAATTTTGTCTATACCTGAAAAAAAAGACGAATTAAATGGTGATATTGAATTTAAAAAAAGAAGATATTCAACAGTCACCTTCGAATAATACTTCAAAAACACAAAGAAGAACGAATTGGAATGGCCATCCCATATAAATCAGAAAATTTATTGCCATAAAAGGAAAGTGATGAAAATATGGCAAAGCATTAGGGTTTACGAGACAAAAGTTAATTGAATGAACTCATTCAGCTGTAGAGGAGAGATATCAAGGAATCAAATAGATCAGTCTGAATATAGATCATACGAAATGAGACAGGTGACATTTTAATGATCATAAAGAAAGACTTCATCACCACGTGACCATTGAAGTCATACAACTTGTGGACAGAACACAAGAAGTGCCGTTCTCCGGAGAGAGAAATTTTACGGACGTGTTGATTTCAACTTTACACTTCAAAATTTCGTTTCTTCAGAAAAATTAAGGAAATTATTTATTTATCCACAGAATATCTCTTTCTTATAGTGGTTTATTCATGTAAGCCAAATTACAGTCTATGTATTTCGAAAAAGAAACTTACGTTCTTGAGTTCAGAAATAAGTGAATTTGTTAAAATACATCTGTTTAAAAATGTAGTCTAGAAAGACACTTAACTAAAAGTCTTCAAAACTAGTATAATATTTTCAATAACTTTACGACCGTTTTTATAGGTAAACTCTTAATGGCATAAAATTAAAAACGGAAATGGACAAATTACCGAATAAACTTATCTGCTATTAACAATGTTCTCTTGATGTAATATATTCTGTGTTCCTAAGAAGATGTTATAAAACTTGAAAATTGAAACACTTGCAGATGACCCAAATTCAAGGTTTAAACGTTACTCAGGTTTGATACGTTATTCAAGTGAAATATTGTACGTACTACAATAAACATAAAAAGAATGTTTACAGAAAGGTCGTAATATTATTGAAAATAATGATTATAGATTACGAGACAAGTATAGTAGCAGTACTAATAGTATACTGAATCACTTAAAAAATATATGATAATACGATTTAAGTTTTACTGAATGAGACATTTTCTTCTTTGATTTATAGATGATTTTTTTATGGAATTTAATGTAAGAGATAAAATTTGTTGGAGCATAAAACAGAACCCTAATTTTTGGCATCTGGTAACATTTTTTTGACAAGTCTCTGTGTTAGAAAATATATATAAAAATCTTTATGAAATGGTTACGTTTACTCAAACTTGCGTCTATCCATCAATTTATCGAGAAATCACTTGTACTGTAATATCCTTGGGCATGTGGAATTAATGAAAATTATTTATTAGAATTTATTAATCATGTATTGAATGAAAATAAATTGAATTGAATGAATGAGATAGATTTCATTTTTTAGGACTCTAATGACCTAGACGTTGGCGACCTCTAAAGCCCCATTTCAAAAATGATAGAATTTTATTATCTAACAATGACTAACTAGCTGAATGAATGACTTGCTGACTGGCTGACTTATTGACTGACTCACACTCGCAGTCATTTATCAATCCCGAGAAGAAAAACTATTCGATATTTCTTTTTTAATAGATACAAAAGAAAAGAAATAATTTTAGGAATTTGTCATTAGCACTAATATCGTGGTATTTTCATTATATTTCATGAACTTTCCAAAATATCATCTCGGATTTCGTACGTAAATATTAGTTAATCAAATACCTAAAAATGAATATCGGGAATTTTTTATATTTTATTTTCTAATGGATAAATAGTTGTGAAAATATTCGGTTTGTTATCCTGAATGGATGACCCACTCATCAAAGTTGAGAAAAAAATTTAAAAGATGGGACTTGGAACATTAATGGGACGTTGCTAGTATGTTGTAGTTTCACTTTAAAAGATCCTTCAAAAAAAGTTTTTTTTGCAGTAAAATATATATTTTTAAATTTTAGTATAACACGAATTAACTAAGACATCATCATTTTTTTACAATAAAAACGTAAATTGTTTTTTCTAAATTAGTATAACAAAGAAATTAGTATAACTTATCACAACAACAAAAACTACCTGCTAAGCGGGGCAGAGTCGGATTATTTTACTTAAAACGAAAAGTAATTGAAATTTTGAATCGCTTTAAGTAAACATATAAAATTTGACATTTTTAGCAGGAGAAATTATATTTGACCGGCCTTTCAAATGAGAGGTAAGAGGCTCATCGAACTGTATTTTATATGTGCAAAAATATTGGCGGTGGATTGAGCTGGAGTGTTGAAGACATGGAACACGCTAAGCACATGCTGTTCTCTGCACCTTCATGTTTCAATGTCTGATCAGTTGCATGAATCGATTTTTCATCGCACAAGACTTGCCATTGCTCATGGATGGTGTAGATGTTCTGGATGATGTGTAGTCAATAGGTGCTGAAATTGTAACTAACATAATATCTATGTTCTGTCACTTATATGTTATACAATGACCTAAAAACAATGTCCCTTAGATCTAGATTACCAAATGAACAATGACCTAAAATAAAAGCAAGAAATAATTATGACATCCTGTAATTTCGGTGAATAGTATCCATCCTGGCCCGGGTTTTTCTTCGTTTTTCCTTCGGGTAGAGGCGGATTTCTTATACAGGTTCTCTAGGCTTTGTCTAGGGGCGTGTTTATTGTAACAATAAATCGTGAATTTAGTGTTTTTTCAACTCTTATGATTTTTAAACACTATACTCAGAATAATCTATAGTTCGATAATAACTTGTACATGTAAATTTACAAACATATTTGCGTTAAATTACAAACATATTGACATTATATATGTATTATAACTCGCAGCTAACTTTTTATCTTATCTAGGAACTTTTGCTGAAATTTTTGAATCCGCCTCTGCCTTAGGGCCCTTGATCGGAATTAATGGGATGGTCCCTTGCTTGCTTCCGGAGAGTAAATTAGTTTATTGTCCTCCAAGTGGGTCATACGCAGTTTGTACTGTTTTTTGACAATAAATTTATTATTATATGTTTCTTCCTGGCTCAACGCCTGTGCGATCAGTGCAGGTATAGGTTCGATTATCGATTTGTGTCATTTTTATCTGATTACATCAGCACCTAACATTAGGCACAATATTAACGTGTTTTTAAATTTTATTTTCATTTAATTTATAACGCAAAGAAAAAGTTTTATTCACATTAAAAAACTACGAATATTTTAGCTGTAATTTCCTCGGTTTATCAATGTATGACAGGAAGTTAGAAGTGACTGAAACATTTGATTAAACTGTAGCGTAAAAAGTAAATTGCATGTAATTTTGCATAATTTCTCACTATAAATCAAAGAACTGCTGAGGTATACTGAAGCATGTTAAGACACAAAAGATTGCGAATCGAGTTTGAAAAATATATTCATATATTTCAGTAGAATGAGATAAGATGAAGTGTTTGCGGGCATAATAGTGGTTGTATTCTGTTTGTGAGATTTGTTATTCGCGTAATAGAGAAGGCACTCCCTTGGTAAGTCAGATCTGGTGAAGTTCTTTAGATCTTGCCATTTTTTTGTGAGAGTCGTTTCTTTTTCCAGATCCCCCTGGACGCCGCGGCGCTGGAGGCTGAGAGCGAGACCACCACCAAAGAGGCGATTGGTGAGCTAGTGTGCAGAGCTTTGTCTCTCTGGCGGACGTCCAGCCTTCTCTTCTGTCCGCACAGCGGCATTGCGGCACCTCCGTCGGTCGCAAGTTATTTCTCGGGGAGAGCAGTGTCACTTTTAAGTGTGTGGGTTAAGAAAACTTCCACATTCCCTATACTAACATAAATAAACAAATCTGAGACATCTCGGAAAGACATTCAGAGAAATATTTTTTGGTTTTTTTACGGAAATTCATTTCTTTACTGAAGTCTAAAGTATAATGAAGAACTTTCACATTGCATTAATGCCACCAAGTCCGCAGATACATGAAATCAATATAGAGTTTCAATTAAAAAAATTACATAGAGAAACAATCTCAATATATCAAAGGGGACCAAACATTTTTACAGGATTTAATCTAATTAGTAAAAAACATGTAATTTACTGCTCTCCCTTCTTCTCTTTCTCTTTTCTATCTTCACTCTTTCTATTAAGTATTAAGCATGAGGATAAAAGCATGATTGGTAGAAATAAACTGAGACTTTTCAATACGATAAGAAACAACTTAAATGTCTCCATAAAAACTACGTAACTATTACCTTTTCTGGTGGGGTTGTTCTTTCAATATAATTATGAGTTAATATTAATGATTTTATTTGACTAAGGAAATTTGTATAACTTACTTTAAATGAAGTCTTGTTTTAGATCCTACGTTAATCTAACCTCTTAAAAAGAAGATCACACACGAGAGGCGAACCAAGTTGATAAACAAATTAAATACATTAAGTAAAGAAAAATTTGCGGAAGATAATTTTAGCTTTTTTGCACACACTTTGTCCTATCCATGAATTCATCATCGGTCTTAAAACATCTCTTACAAACCAATTAACATATTAAAATCGGCAATTCCACACATTCTTTGGAGGAATTAAAAACAAACAAAACTGTTTCTTTTATTAATGTTCGTTAAAATTCATTATTGTAAAATGTTTTCGATGGATAAAGATAGTACTCATTTATATCCATTGAAATTTTAGTTTATTTTTCAATATTCTAAAAATTGATGATTAGATTCTCAAAGCTGTGTTTAAAGTTAGCCCTGCGCCAAACTGATAAAAAATCCATGTTGTTTCTTAACTTCAAATTCTAACATTTCATACTTCTTTCTTCATATCTTCCAATTTTTCAACAAAGCATATTGTAACTATGTATCGGAGAGTCTCATGAAATATTTTCGAATAGCCTGAAAACATTTATTATTAATTACTACAGCTCCTCTTCTCTGGTTCGTTTCGGTTCATTTTACATCAGCTGGTTTTTAGTTTAAAAGAATAGAATTTGAAAGGAAAATTGGCGAACGAAATAGTTGTAATTTATTAATCATAGTTTAGGCTAAGCTGAACCATAAACATCGCGTCATCTTAAAACATTATCATTAATAATATGTTATTAACATGAAATCATAACGAGTTAACCCGCGTAGTATTCATCCATTAAAATAATAAACATAGTTAAAAATAAGTGCTAAGGAACTAAGAAGTATAAAAATATAAAAAGTTACCATTTTTCAGAAATTTTCAAAATGAACATTTCAAAGAGTGTCATTAGATAATTTTTCATCAGATTGAATTCATTGATACGGGTCAGGAAAATAGAGAATATATTAAATACGGAGACAGAAATAAAATATAAACGTGAGAAGCGCTTCATCATAGAGTATTTAATGATTCACATAACCAATTATTTTGTCAATTATTAATTAGATGTTAATTTACTTGAGGTACTTTGGTAATTCTTAAATTTCTTCAATACTGATTTTATAAATTTGTCTTAATACAATGAGATTGTTATGCATAGAAAGGTTTCTGAGTTAAATTGGAGTTATTTTTCGAGGGTGACTCCATAAATGGGCCAATGCAGAAGTTGATGGAAGGGTTATCTTGAACTGAATACTTCTTCTTAATGTTATTATTATTGATGTTGGAACTTTAAGGTTCTCTAACATCCAGCTCATTAGCCGTCGTGAATATTTCTGTAAGAAGAAACAAGAATTTGGGCGACAAAAACTATTACCAAAACTCACTTTTGGATCTTCAGTGTTAACATAATCATTCTTACAATAAAATCACTATATAAAATGACGGTATCATTTATTGGTGTATGAAAAACACTGAGATCTGATATACAACCTAAATTACTCTTCTACGCGTAAGTTTCCTTAGAAAGCAATTTTCGAAAAGAATATGCATTCAAAATGCTTCATATATACGGGAGTGCCCCAACTACTCTTGTGAGATGAACCGGAACGAACCGCGAGTGGAGGTTATGAGCGCCCATGTGGTGAGCTTCAGAGAGCGTTAAGTGCTCCTTGGAAGGTCTCTGCTCCCCGCAGTGGCACTCTCTAGCGTCGCGAGTGGACGACGTCGTTGCGCTCCGCTTGTATGTCTCTGTGCGTGCATGTGAGGAGGCCATTTTCAACATTCACTCTGCTAACACATTGGTCAACCGAAATGAAAACTGAGTTAAGTGTGAAAAATGTACGCTCACTTTCAAGGTTTCGTACAAATCGATGGAGTTCAATGACCTAGGCCAGAGGAAGGAATAGTTATTGCGCATCAGCACTGGAGGTATAATATTTTTCTTCAATATTATAGGCTGATTATACAATTTCCGAAGCTTTTTTGTCCTATCAGAACCAGACTGGAGAATATTCCTCTTCCACTCCACCATCCACCAATCCTAAGTCAATGACTCAAAGACGGGAGTCAAGTGATGGGGCAAGCAGAGGTGCCGGTGGGTAGGTCAAACATCTCCAAGAATTGTAGCACCATTCATGCGAGGAGATTAAAGAACTATTACAATAGATGCCTCTTGGGTTAAGTCCGAAAAATAGAAATATATTATATTTGTAGTCAAATGAATATTCTTACATGAATTAGCTCAATTTACTTATCCAAACTTCAGACACAATTCTAAATGAAATTTTAATGAACCAAAATATAACAAAGAAAATAAAATAAGATCAGGTACACTCCCTGATACCGCCAGCAAGGAAACATTGTTCCTCATGTTTACTGATATCAGTATTATCAATATAAAATGCGAGTACGTATACGTGGAACCAAACAAAAGTTTTTGGTCAAAACGGAAATAGTAATATCTATCGTGATTCAATTTATTTACTTGAAAGAGGGATTGATAAATAGATAAAAATATTGGATCCAAAATATTTGTAGGCACAAAAGTTTAACTTTTAAATTTCTCACTAAGTAAATTTATTTTTCTTTTGAAATGGAACATAGGAAATTCTATAAAACGTGAAGAAAGACAAATGTATCCACATCGCTCGTCTTGTGGTGCTGAGCATCGGGTTGGAGCGCGTCAGCCGGCACTGCAACCATCGACCGGTCGAGAGCTCCGAGTTATCGATTACGAGGATTCAGGCCGCCAGAGTTCTACTCCACCCGCGACCCGTCCTAACCCCCACCACCAACACTTCGACGTCATTGTACTAGAAACCAGAGTTCATCAGTTATGAGTGATCATAACCTTTTTAATTCTCTCTCTCTCTTTAAATTATAGAACTCATACGTGGGTGTTCTACTAACTCATTTTCCGAACATTTTTTTAAGAACTTGTTTTGATTTAGAAAGAAAATAATAAATGTTAGAAGTCTACTTGTATGAGATATTTTTAATAGTCGACTCACATTGTAGAAATGAAATGAATTATTCATGTTTTTTGAGTTTGAATTAATAGACTATTTTAAAGGGGAAGTGTGGAAACGAAATATTACATGAATTCATTTAAATAATTTCTAACAATGATCGTAGTAGGGTATGCATTACATGAATATCAACTTCAGTATTCCAACTCACCGTTGAAGCTGAGTGATATGTTAATAATGGCCATCCTCGATATAGCTCTTAGTATTGGATTTTCTTCACTTGTTACCTGTATCCCTGATCCCCAACGAGAGAGAAAATGATGCAACTCTTATACAGCACAATGCTGCCGCCTCAGACTCGCACTGTGAACCTAACGTTTTTCTTTTCCGCCCCGCAAGAAACGAGCTCCGAACCAGCAACGAGCGCCGTCGAGACAAGTCGTAAGTACGAAGCAGCACCTCCCCTACGGTTTGTCCGCTTCTCTGACGCTGCGTCGCTCTCTTGCCATCGCCGCCCGCCGCCACGCGCTGCTCTCTTGTTCTACTACGCTTGGGCCTCCGCCGCCTTTACTTCCACCGCTGCCGACAGGAGACTCTTCGTGGATATGCGATCACGTCACGAAATGAACGATTCTGTCTTCCTCCAATAAACATCCTCACTCGACCGCGACGAGTATGGAACACATAATTACACTCCCCATCAACTCACCACAAACGAACTTCATAGTGCCTTCATAGGCGACAACTAATCCACACCTTTTGTCTAATACCAAAATTACCTCTGCCATAAAAAATTCTTAGAACTCAGACGTAGTAGACCTCCAGACAACGACTAATGTTTCAATCGGAAAACCTAAAGGAATACTAACAAATTGACAGTCACCACTCAATGAAACAGAGGAAGACAAGACAACCACTTGAGGAGAGTAAAAAACCCTGTGAGGACGATTCGACAAAGGTTAACAAGAATCTCAGATAAAACTTTGGGTAGTTTAAAAATTACCTTGGCTATAGACAGTCATTCTCGCACGTTTGATATACAATATGATACATACCAGAAACAGCAATAGGCAGCAAAACCTTATACTGCCAACCATCAAACATTCTCAACGGTTATGTCTCAAAACTGGTACATTGGACGTGAAGGGATTATTAGGTTCTTATTTCAGCAGTACATTTTTGTACGTGGGTGAATGTCCATTACAAACACAGAAAGGAGGTGTATTTTGACAGTAGAAGGAAATGTAGATTTGTCATTTAAAGTCCTAACAACTATACTCAACTCAAAATTTATCAATAACACGGGATTTATATTTTCATTTCAGTCATTCGCTAGATAGATTTTTTTGCTTTAAAATGAAAGAAATTTTCCCCATTCTACACTTCCGAGTGAGCTAAATTCAATTCTTTCGTTTCACCTTTTAATACCTCTTATACATTTCCCATTCAAATCTATACATGTGTTTTATAGAAATGAATCTTTTCATTTTTATTATTTCAAAGTTCTCATTTAATTTATTGAGAAAACAGTGTTCGAAGAGCTTCTACATTACGAAACGCAGAAAATCTTCATTTGATTCTGAAGTTCTTTCTACATATGTGCTTCAGACATATTTTGTGACGTGATCTCATTTTCCACGGACATCCTCAACGGTATCGGTCGTAGTTTAAACTGTGCACTGTCACGCGCGAGGTATTAAGACACGACCCAGAGCACGAAACTGGATAGTCCTTTCTTGAAGCAACGAACACTTTCCCAAGAAGGTACCTACACTCACAGCTATTACTAAAAAGTCTTCTCTATAATAGGTTCAACATTTGGAGCCTGTATTGTACTTTCTAAACCGCTTTGTAGCTTTTCTTTGCACACTGAACACATTTAGCATTAATAAGCTTTACACGTCACTTGCATATGTCGTTCAAAGTATAATTTTACAGTCATCTGTTGTTTGCATTGTGTTTGCTTGCCATTGTTGCATTATTCACTCTTGAATTAATTGCATCCAATAATATTTTGTACTGGTCTGTTATCTATATTTCTGTAAATACACATCAACACCATTTGCCATACATAGAGGTAATGGCAAGTCCAACGCTAGAAATTAAACTTTCTCTTGAGAAAAAAAATGGACTATCCAAAAGCGTATGTTCGAAATTTTCATCAGATTTGAAATGTTTTGCCGCAGAATACAAAATTGTATTCCATTTTAATTACCTATAGATTTACTTCTTTTCATTGATTTCACTCATTCAATTCACTCACTCATTCAAACTGAAAAAACATTGAAAAGAAACTCATAATAATTAATGATATTTTACGGGTTCTCGGATATTCTGAGAATTTTGTAATATTTCTTCTTGACAACGATGATAATATTCTACGTATTTTTCTGGCGTAAGGACAATGAAAAATATGTGAAGTAACATAAAATTCATCGCATGCGATTATACGAAATGGAATGTATTAACTGAATTTTATATTGTATACCAATATTTCTAGTTATTGTAACTACAAAACAAACTTCACTTGAGTGAAGTTAGATTGTGCGTTTGCATCAAGACTCGTGTATGTTGCGTGTCTTATTTTTCTGAGGAGTCCGCTTTCTGTGCTTCATGGAGCTCATGTTTACCAGCATCCGCGGTCAGCGCAACACGTTTGCTCCGCCACCTTCGCCGCCACCCCCATTGTCGCTTAGGGTGGACGCGGGGGTAGCTGGCTTTCGGATTCTTCCTAATGTTAGTACGCTCTCTCCACAGCTCCTTCCTTCGAGCTACCGCAATACCGCTTGGAACGCAGTGGGGAAACTTGTATCCTCATGGTAGTGGACGCTGTTGTCGTGGTGACTTATGAAAATAAGTCGAAGGAGAGTCGAGTAAGTACAGAGTTACTGGTTCTTCTTTTCGACCTGTCTCTTTCAGTTGTTTTAAAGTCGTCTCGCATACGAATGTCCTTCATTTTCATATTTCTCCCATTTTTTTTTTTTACAAAAACTGACACCTCTAGAAAATATAGCCATTGAGTAACCATTAACGTCGAACAGCCATTCTTTCAAGTGGCTACCAATGGCCGGGTCATTTATGGTCATTTATTTCAAGTGGCCACCATTGGCCGTTTGTCGATACCAGAGGACCACATCATGACCATTTCACTAGAGTAACCTTGATCTAAGAAATACTCGTATCCTGGGATCTCAGAAATGGTACCTCAGATCCACTTATTATGTTTATATGTTTTCCTCTCATTCCTTAGAACCAACATAGTCAGACATAAGTAAGATACAGGGTCTGTCCCAAAAGTTCCGGTAGTTTTTAAAAATCATTTATTAAACATTAATTTACAATCTCTTCAGAACCTTTCAAAATACTCTCCTCCCACCTCGATGCACGTTTTCCAGCGTTTCACCCTCTCCTCAAAGGCTCCCTGGAAGGCTTCAACGGGGACCTCTCGTAGACAGGTGGTCGAAACTTCTTTGACGCCCTTCTTTTACGAGTCTCGTGGTGGTCTCCGATAAGAGATTTTTTATCTTGGGAAATAAAAAGAATAGTGGTGCCAAGCTGTATGGAGGTTGAGGCACCATTGCCACGCCGATTTTAGCAAGCAACTCGGTAACAAGAAGCGCGGAGAGGTTCGGTGCATTGTCGTGATGCAGGATCCAATTGTCAGAAATGTCCTTTCGAACGCGTCGCATCCTGTCCCGCAACCATATGAGCACCTCAGTAAAACTGGCCATACAAGATTTGTCCTTGAGGTACGAACTCACTGTTAATCACACCTTTTTTGTCAAAAAAAAACACAACGAGCATTGCCTTGATCCGCGATTTGCTCATCCTTGCCTTTTTTGGGAGGGGGGACTCCTTTGTGTGCCACTCACTGCTCTGACGTTTAGATTCAGTATCATACTCGAAAATCTATGTTTCTTCACCTGTCATCACAGGCTCGGTTTCGTAGCGTTCGAGCAATTCCTAGCACTTTAAGAGACGCTGCTTCTTCATGTCGTGGAACCTTTCGACACCATTTTTGCGCATACCTTCCTCGTGTCAAAATCCCCTGTTAAAATGCAGTGAACAACAGATTTGGACACACCACTTTCTTCGGCTAACATTCGGATACTCATTCGTCGATCTCTATCCAAACGTTGTCTCACTTTTCGGACAGTCACGTCAGTGTTTGTCGATGACGGGCGCCCCGAACGCTCGTCATCTTCGACGATCTCCCCCCCCCCCCGGAACCTCTTGTATGTGAAACTTCATTACCGGAACTTTTGTGACATTCTGTACATTCTCTTATAATGTTCATCTCACAAGTAAATGATATAAATAAGATGCAAGATTCACATCCGTATGTGACCTAGGTGAATTATTGTTCTACATATTTTTGTTTTCTCTGTGTCATTTATAACCTTAAATATGTAACTGAAAATATTTTATGTCTATTCTTATAAAGGTTTCCCAAAATTTTAACCAAGAGAGTTTTAAAATATTTGAGTACGTAGCTCATGTCGAAGGATTTGCGGTAGAACATTGATTTTTCCTTATTGTACAAAATTTACTACTGTGACTGTTCAGTGTATGTGATATGAATGAACTCATATTTGATTTGCAGACAGCGGAGACCTACATGACACAATCTGAACCGAGAGGTCATTGCGAAGAAGATGAGGCGCAGCTCGTCATCGAGTGGAAACAGTTCACTGTGAAATGGAACTTCATGAAGGTTCGTTACATATCCTTTCATGATATTTATTTTAATTTGTTGAGTTGATTTATTAATATCTTCCTGGTATTGTTGCTTTGATTTTGACGATCATACACTCCTAAACGAAGAGAATTTGGAGTCCTTATTTTCTTCAGTTCGATGATTTTACTACATCATCCGGTTTCTGGGCGATCCGTTATGTACTAGTATAATATTCTTGTCTATTACCATGTTAATTTTATAGTTTTGTACGATCTTTGAAGGAGACTGTCAATAGAATCAATTTATTCATTTATTCATATACATTCACCTGACGGTGACTGAAATTAGCAGTCGAAACATTTTGTGTTGAGATAAAAACGGTCTACTACACGTTTGTTTTCAATATTACAATGATATTCACATATCAACCGTAAAAATTGGAGAATAAAATGAAGGGGGAAACAAATGATGAAACATGATTTCAAAGAAGTAGGTATTCTAATACATCTCAAAGAAAGAAAAGATTGAGTGTTGAAGAGTATGAATTAAAACATTCGAAAAAATAGCGATCGTGAGCGATACGAACATACCCGGCTGAAATCCAAAAAATAAATCATATTTAAACTCACGATCCGATATAATGCGTTGAAATTTATAAATATCAAAAGTTTAATGTTTTGAGGATCATTTTTTATCACACTATTTTATTCTATAATATCAAGCAATTAAGTGCAATAACATTTGTTTGATTTACTCTCTATAAACTTTCTCTCTCTTTTCACTTGGACTGCAGCAAAATATTTTTAGAGAAAGAAAACTGGAAGTTGAAAAGTACAATGACAAAACAATTTTTTCTCCAAATGTAACCGTATTACGTTGTAAAAATATATTTATGTTTGAAAGAGATGTTTCTGTTGAATATTTAATTTTTCGAGACGTGACATTAAGGTTTTCCCATAAAAATTTCTATCAGAATTTCTATTAGAACTCAAGTAACTGTAGATCTCATAACTCGTTCTAAGTAAAACTAAAGAGGAAAATTCATAGTACGTAATAACTTTTATTCGTATTTCAACTTGAACTCAAATTATTTTACACAGTAGAAATCGAGTTTCGCAACAATTTAAAAAATACTCGCTACAATTAAAAGTATAACATAATTTTCATTCATGACTAGTTGTTTTATTTTATCAAACGTTTATTTTCTTAAAATAATATTTTCAGACTCCTGGAGGAGAAAGGTGGTACGTCACTCGTGTAGAGTTGCAGTATGACAAAGCAGATAAACCCTTCGAAAACGCCTACAAAGTTGGTAAGTTCTCGACAAGTCAGTTTTAAATTTTTATTAAGAAGCTCATTAGTACTTTTTTATAAAAAAATATTTTAAAATGAGAAAAATAAACTTTCAATAGTATGTAAATGTGTAATTTTTTAAAATTTTTGGATTGAATATTGCTATTTTGGATCCTACTAGCCGACCACGTTTTCAGCAAAACTTTGAGAAAAACATTTCACTGTAATTTATCCTTTCTAAAATGGGAATTTCAAAGAATACTATAAGAATAAGTTTTTACAGTACGTAAGCATCATGCCGTCAAAATTTCAAGATCCCATCTTACATATTTTCCCTTTTGCTCTAATTATTGCTATAGTTTTTCGTGGGGCTTTACGGCTCGTCGACATCGAGATTATTAGAGCCCTAAAATCTTGTACAGGTAGGGAAAATGCAGTTACAGACTAAGGAGAACCAACATGACTCTCCATGCGTGTGGGACTCGCCGAATGACTCAACCATACCCACTAAAAACGCTCCTAAATTACAATATATCAAAACATATCTCAAAACATTAGATACTACACAAACATTACAAAAAAAGAAAGAAAGGAAAATGAAAGATACCCTTTCCCTCGCAACCGAGTAGCGTCCGGATCGAAAAAAACAAGGGGTGGCCAAGGAAGGTCAGGAAAGAGAAAGGAAGGAGCCTTAACAAGTAAGGGGAAGTAATGCCAGACTCAGTATTGCTATAGCCCCATTCAGAGCAACATACCTAACATCTTCACTTTTTTTTCATAAATATAAGTTTCCAACATCGAAAATTCCGGAATTTTGTTTTAGATATTATATTCAACAATATTTACTTACAAAAAAAATTGAGATGATTTCCAAATAAGTGCAAATATAGCGAAGTCACTAGAATATGTTATCACCCACAACAAGCTATCCAATATTGGTGATATATTTGATGGATGCCTGCTATGAGTGCATTTGTACTCAGTATTGGACGTATCAACATCCCTAAAACCACTCACACTTCGCACTAAAACTAATAACCAGACCACCGCTAATGACCAACCTAACCAGACTCCGACAGGAACTGAAACTTGAACACATATGAAATTGTTTAGAACACTGTCAATGAAAGAACATCAGCGATATTTTGTATTAAGAGACTACCCACCTGGTACTAGGCAAGGACATGTGACTCTTCCGCTAAGCGGAATAAAGAACGGGTTGGTTGTGTTGCGAGTTGCATACACAGGTCGTCGCAAAATGAAGTAAGAGCAGAGGGTCTAAAAAGGTGGAAAGGGAGATGAGGGTAGTTTCCTTCCTTTGAGTGAAATTTAAATAATTTACTTGTTATTTTGAACAACTACTATAGTCATTTTATCTCGATATAAATAAATACTGTACATATTGTGAAAGAGTCGAACAAAGTTATTGGTGGCAAACATAAAATATGTTTGATTCGCTCTACCTACCGCATTTCACTCGCATTTTGTGTTCAGACGAGAAATTTATCTACATTCTCAGAGAATTTTTAAATAAAAAGTGTTTCCCAGAGAATGAGGGCAGTGTCGATATTATTGGACCAATCTCAATATTGCCCGGAGTACTGATATGTACTACAAAATAAAATTTCAAATTAATTACTAATTTTCTTTTTAAAAACCTTAAATTTATTTCCTTTGGAATTCGGACTTTAGGGCTCGCCAACGTCAAGGTCATTAGAGCCCTTCGCATTTAAATCCATCTACAAACAAAAATATGAGCGTCTTAATGGAGAATCGCGTCCTTATATAAATTAAGGACTCTGGTAACATGATTTGAATAATGTAAAAGATAAAATTATGTTACATTTAGTCGATCACATCAATAGATGACATGCTATGGTTATAAATAAATCAATTGTTTGAAATGGAAGTAAGGTTTGTCACAGTGGATCATCGATTATACAAAAAATGCTGAGACAAGGACGTCATGTATCTTGAGTTTCTATGTTTACTAGTCCTAATACTTTAACAAGCTGAACTATTGAGGTGTTTCTGGACTACCATATTTAATAATAATAATATTAAGTTAATGTATGATTTCATTTTGCGTCCTAAAATATTTATATATTCTTATAAGTTAGAGGAAGGCATTTGTGTGTTGTACTTTCTCTTGCATTGCTTTGTACTATCTTGTTGTTTACGTCTTGTTGCAGACAAAGTGACGCTGTCGACGCGGCAAGCGCATGGCCCCATGCTGTTCCCTACCCCCGTTGGGAAGTCCTTCCACTGTCAGTCCGAATATACCCTCAATTTCGCCTCTGATAAGAGTGGCATTTCGGATACCGCTACCCTATTGCTGCGTGATTTCCAAATGCAACCCTTCATGTATAAGACCAACTTTGGTCCAGGTACGTTTCATGGTGTTATGATTTATCTGACTTGAATCAAATCCTACGATCACATTTACATTTATGTTGAATGAAAGTAGATTCATGTAATGGTTGACGAGAATACTTGAGTATAGATTTTTTTAGCAGGTGTGCACATAAAAGTTGAATTTCACTGACATTTGTAATGATAAACTCCGTTGTCTAATATTAATGTATTATCACAATCCGTCATGTGATCATTAATGTCAATATGGGAGGTTACTTCACTTTGTTCAACTGACTTAGTTTGTGCTGCAGTATTCTAGTTCTTTACCCTCTCTTTGTTTGGCCTATTTAGCTATCATTACAAACTAAATTTATTTTGTGTACTAAATTATTATTATTATTATTATCGTCCATAAAGGTCGTAAATTTATTTATTTTTTCTTTAAATTCCAATTGCAATGACGTGTGTTGCAGCGTTCGAGTGCAATCCCGGCGGCGTTCCCAGGATGCGTGATGAGACTGCGCCCATCGCCGTCGGAAGCACACTGGCGGTGGTTGTGCTGCTCACGGTCACGGGATACGGCGTATACCGCTACTTCAAGATCAAGAAGGTGCAATACGACACGATGGAGTAGCGGCCAGGCGACACGATGCGTTCCTGCCGCGCCCACAGCGTCGCTGCTAACACTCCTCTCTTCGTCCGCTGTCCGCTGCTGCGTTTGGGGACACTCCACATTCCTCTTCTCTCCACTTCCCCGCTCCGACCCTCTGCTGTCGCCGGCAAACTGCAACCGCCGGATTCCGCTCCACGTGCTCTCGCCTTCTCTCGCTGTCTTCTGTTCTCTTAAACCGAAACATTGCGTTGCGCTGTTGCTCATTCATTGCAATTCCCTAAGGTGTTTAGCGAGACGAATTCACTCACCAGCAACTGGATAACAATAGGCCCTCTTCTACGAAGATCGAAAACTGCTCATGTGATGTAGTGAATTCGTCTGATGCTAGAGATTTTAAAGGAATTGTGCGAGAAAATGCTCGACCGATGTAAATGTTTAGGGTTTAGAGAAAATTACGAGCACGTTGGGAGAAAAAACGATAGCTGAAGTTGAGTTAAAAAATACGTATTCGTACGTTTCCTTTGTTAGCAAGCGACCTAATTAAAAATTGCATCCGTCATCTTAATGGTCTAAAATGGATTTATGCGAATTAGATTGCTCATTTGATGGCTACAAATAGGTCTAATACGCAATGATTGACCCTCCCATCCCGCCCACATCCACTGGTGGTGGTCAGTCCAAGGCGACAGAGCAGAGCGTCGGAAACCATCGGGGTTCTCGAATCTTTTTGAATGGGTGGGAGAGGAAAAGCAGCTGACACCAACATTCCAAACAATGCGGACGCGTCCGAGAAACGAAACCCAATATTCCTGGGTCTCAAAATTTCTTCTCGTAACACCTGTTTAACAAAACAAAACAAAAAAATGCATTTTCATTTATTATGCAGTTTCCATTATGTTCCTCTATCTCATAGAGTCAAAGCAATAATATATATTTATCTAAATATTCTGCTTTTGGAGAGGTATGGCAAAAACTATTAATTTATGTTATTTCAATAATAATTTTTGAAACTTACTATTACATTGACGTATGCTTGTATTCATAATTTTATCTTGTATTTTCAAAAGTTTCAACTGTGGCATACCAAATTAAACGGTGACGCCAAGGTATACGCGCTTTTGCCATTCCGCTCTGAATTATCGCTGTGCGATGGTTGGGCAAGGGAAGTGACTTGGCGATATAGCTTACTCCGACAAAACCTGTTAAACTTTCATGAATTTTAGGAATAAATTATTTTGGTTCAATCTCTCGTAAAATCTGTTTGCCTCAGTCGGTTTTCCAAACGAGAGCGCTTCCGACGATACAAATTTAAGATATTTGACACCTCATGGCCATCTATTACATATTTATTTATTTAGATAAAAAAGAACAAAATATTTTATTCATTCTAAGTTGTTTGAGTGGGGAACGTTGGGAAATAAAATGTACTTAAAAGATTTGTTTATACAAATCGTCCTTTATATTCTTAGAAAAAGAAGAATGTCATCTTAAAATTTCTGCATTTTATCATACATCATACAATTTCCCATCAATTCCCATTACATTTTATTTTGAATATTATAATTTCATCAATTATATTTTATTTTAAATATTATAATTTTTTAATATTATTTATTACTTTTCAGTATTGCTCGCAAGATTTTATTATGTTTTCTTTTCATTACTAAGTATTTTATTTTAATTTTTTGTTTTGTTATTTTATTCTTGTTTTGTTTTCTGCTTCATCCTTCCCTGCTTGTTTTATTTCGTAGCGCTTTCTTGAGTGGGTCCGCTCCGGTCCTTTGCAATCTCCCAGAGGGAGCCAAGCGATCCAACAGCTCAACGCGTGACGTCCGTCGTCGCCCTTGGTTTTGAATTGAAGGAGTTACCATTCCACCATGGCCACCAGCGCCGCTGATGTCGCCGACTGCGTCACCTCCATCGCCCTGCCATCGTCGGCACTCGCGATCCCTCGTTATGTCGTTGCGTAGCGATGAGCTGAATGAGGAGGCGACCGTTCGTCTGCCTCGCTCAGTGCTGGCTGGCATCTCCGGACTCGAACGGCTTACAGTTTCTCGCCCCCCCCTTCTCCGATGCCATTATCACGCTATTTTTTTATTCTGAAAAATCTGTGATTCACTCTTCTCCGCGCCTTATTTACACCTACGTTCTACCAAAATGGGATAATTGTGAACGGTAGGACAGAAATGAAACAGAATTTCGGATGGCTCTTAAAAATTATTCTTTTCCCTTTCGATAATCTATTGCTTACTTCTTGAAAAGAGAAACAATTTTTTCAGCAAGATCTATTCGAAAATCAGAATAAAAATCGTACCAGAAGTCACGACAATGGTTAGGTTGATAAAATCAAATAATAAAAATGATAACAACGATTGTAAAAAATACTATTTCATTCTTTTTTATAAGTTATATTTCAGTTAAATGATTTCATATTTTGCAAATGCTCGTATGATCCCATAAATTATTTCTTGTCAACCCGCGCTGAATAAATAAAAATATTTCACATGACAAAAAATAGACTTTTTCCTTTTTTTATTTCTTAATGGGTCTTGTTTAAAAACTTGGAAACAAATATTTGACGTTTACATAAAACGAGTCCGCATCTGCCATCACTCTTTTCATCTAATGGTCATTTCATCGACTCCCAGTCGAAATTCACTCATATCAATGTTGCACCAATGCACATACTTTTATCGACACTATTTGTAAATAAAGTGAAGTGTCGCTGGTGTTTTCAGTGTTATTGTGTCTGGGGTGAGACTGATAAATTACATCTAATGGCAAAATGAATTTTTGTCATGATTCCGATTCCGTTCAATTTATTCATTTCTCTTCAACCTTTCTTCAATCTCTACTTACTATCTCATCAAACTGTGAATGAGTACAGATGTCGGCGTGCAATAGTCGGATGGGATGCAGCAGAACTATGAGTTGCGTAGAGTGATCTAACTGTACCACCATACTTGTGAAGGCAACATTTCCAGCTTAAACCAATAGTCACATTTGCTATGAGGCATGAAATGTTTCTTCTAATTTTTCATATGTAATTCTGAGAAAAAGGTCTTGTTTTGCGAATTTTTTATGAAATACGTTTTAAAAATGTAACCTAGCTTCTTTTCTTTACCACACAGTTCGGTAAAGACCAACACAACGAAATTTTAAAATATTTCGCGTTCCATATAGGCCTACTTACATTTTTTACAGATAATTTTTTATGAGAGCGAACATTCCGATTGAAATCAATTAAATTGAAGTGTGTTAAATTACCGGCCTAATAAATTACTCGTATTATAATTTTGTGACGTTTATTAATAACTCCAATGTATAATTTTAAATAGAGTGTTGAAAATGTTGAAATATTTAACAAACAAAATAAAATTAAAGAATTGAAAATATTATGAAACAAAAATCTATAAATTTGTTAGTGAAAAGTGATGTTGAAAAAATGCAAATTAATCCTATCAATGGACGTCATCCAGAATATTTTATGAGGGCCAAATTTTTATAAGAGCTATACGAAAAGGGAATTCACAGGACACATTAATTTCAAATCGGGTTCCTTACGATACAACCTAATTTGTTTGATTGTATTCTCGTTTCGGTCAACTTTGGTCCACGGAAACGAGTGCTAGTAAGGCTCAGATTTGTGTGAGTTTACACACTAGATACATCGTGAATTTGAGATAGGAGGAACAGCGTCTAGATCCAGATTGCTGTATCCGAGTTTTACACTGCGGTTGTACGCCACAGCTATTTGAACTGAGACATGGAAATGAAAAGCTACAAATTTTATTTTGCCCCGCCCGGGTATCGAATCCCGGATCGAGCAATCACGCTGACACCATGGCCACGACGGGGACACAACTTAATTTATAATAAATAAAATATATTTCTGTTTACCCCTCTGTACATTTTTGAGCTATTTTGAGTTTCAAGAAATATTTTCCTTAATGATTCGCAATTAGACTTTCTGTTCAAAATGAAATAGGTCATCGGAAAGTGACTAACTGATATATGAGAAATGTTAAGTTTTATGTTTTATTCAATAAAAACTTTCTTGATCAAAATAGAAACCTCCCCTTTCCTTATGAGATTAGGTATATGTATATTCAATATAATTAGATCAGTTCTAGGACTTACAAATGAATTATAAGTCATGCTTGTGAATACTCTCCCAGGTCGACATTGCACGCCGAAACCGCTCTCGGGTCAATGTCATGTCTTCCACGTCTGCATGGAACTTAGTGTTGCTAGCGGTGAATGCGCAGAGCTACGAGTCATCTTGACACAGGTCTCTGTGCAACTCAGCAAGAAAGGCTGGTTCTGAATACGTAGGAATGCTATACTTCACCTCCGTGCTCACTCGAGGATAAAGTCTACTTTATTATGGAAATTAATTTCGAATTTTGTTGGCAAATATTGTTTCATAAGAAAATTATATTCATTCCTGAAAACCAACTATAATTGTTAGAGGAATCCTCCAGTGAGAACGGTTTTCTTCAGCAGATGTTCGTTGTAGTAGTATATAAATATTATACATAGTTTGTCAAGGGTGTTAAGATACATTGTTAATGTTGTCATGTAAATAAATAAGAGAGAAAATAAAATATCTTCAGCTCGTTAAAATATGAAATGAACCTTAACAATTCAGTACTTTAACAATTCTGATTATTATTGGAGTCTGAAATACGATATAGAAAGGTCTTTCTATCCTTTCAGATATGTCTTTAAGGAATCATCATTCCCGAATTAAGTCTTCAACCACTCATTCATGAACTGTGGATATTCATAAGACTCAATTATCCTTCATAAGTAAGAATCTTGTTTATTTGACACGTAGTAAGAATATTTACTGACTTATGCTCTAACAACTCGACATATAAATGACCTATCATTCATGAATTATTTTGTATTATTCTCTTCCAGAGCCGTTTTTAAGCAGGGAATTTATTTCTCACTTCTTAAGTCCAATACACAAATACGCATAAATTACTTCTTCTGTGATCCACTGTGGCGTCCTGAGTTATTGCTCTGAACATCCAGCGCAGTGAAATAGGCTTATTTGCGCGGCGCAGCGTAGTATCTCACGTCACCAGTAAAGGAGGTACGGTTATGAAAATGGTATCGATGGATATGCTGTGGTGGATGAAATTTTTTGGAACACTATTTGAGAAACATTTTTTTATTTTTTTTTAGCAATGAATTTTCAATATTTCTCTTCTTCTAACTTTCGCATCTTAATTTGTTATCTTGATATCAAAACGTATCTATTATTGATTAACATCCAAAATTATCTGCAATTTTATACTTGAGAAATTACTTAATTGAACATCCTGTCTTAGGGAGTCAAATTGAGGACCTAGTAAATTATATTTGTCACAAATTGTCATACACTCACACAGCAAGGAACTAAAAATTATGAGATAATCTTTATGGATATTTGCAGATCACAAAGTCTATTACGTACCAGTAACTATCACTAGTTATTTCCAAACAAAAACGTACTAAGAAATGGAGATATTTTGTTTTTAATACATTTATAGTTTCTTTTGTTGGCAAATAATCGACTCTCCACCCAGTTGATGGAGTTAACGTGTGTTCCTTTTATTTTGTCCAAATCATGTAATTAGGGTGTTAATCATGGAATAATGGCGTAGGCTTTCGCTGTCGCAGTAAGATGAGCCTTGGCTGTCCGGGAATCGCCGCGTCGATGTGTTAAATACCGACGTTTCGGCCATCTTGCTATGGCCTTCTTAACCATTAGCACTCTGAAGAATTTTATGAATACTACATTACTTGAGGACCTCGTGTCAATAATCCTTCAGTATCATTAATAAAAGTGCTTCTACTGAAGAGAATTTCTTTAGTTTTAAGGAGGAATTTCTTCTTATCCAAACTTGACAACAAATATCTACAATTTATCTTTCTAAACCAACAAGTATACGTACAAGTACAAAAGTACAAAAATTTAAGGTCAACTTGAGTAATACTCCTAGATATATTTTTTAATTATAGGAATGGACAAAATTTTAATTCGAAAAGGTTAATTGTAACAAGTAACTGTTTCCGCGACTCACACCAGGTTTCTAATTTTATGTGTATAAAATCTTTGTTGATTGTTTGTAATGATATCTGATTTTTTTTAAGTGAATCAAACCACGCACGATAAACAAAACGAAGAACTATAACTGAAACAGGCATCGTAATGAGTGCTCATTGAAAACAAAGAAAATTAAGAGAAAGGAAAGAAAAAACTACTCTAGTAAAAATGGCCAGTGAGTGGTCATCTGTTAGTACCAAGTCACTGTTCATTTTAAGTGACCACCAATGGCCGGGTCATTGTTAGCCATTAATTTCAAATGGCCACCAATGGTCGTTTGGCGATAACAGATGGCTACCCAATGACCATTATTACTAGAGTATGCGTGGACTGTCTACCGCTGCCTGCAAAAAAATTATTTTGCTCATCAGCGATTGTATTATCCGGGAAGTTTTTAAATTCGTTAATTTTCGTTGACTAGCCAAATAGTTTTCAAGATAAATAAGAGAACTTCAAAATTAAGAAAGGTACAGTCGGCTATATGCTCCCGACAATCTGCACAATGTAAAAGTATAGATGTTTTCATAATTTTCTTACAAAATAATTTAGGTACCAAAGTGCAGGGTAGGCAAAATAAAACTTGCCCGGAAAAGAACTGTAATCCTGACACGGAATTGACCCTTGTTAATGAACTGTAAAACTGCCTTTTATAGAAAATGCTGGAAATGGATATTGGTGACGTCGATGCAACAGCACACACCGTCTAGTCAGTGCATGGGGTGACGATGAGGAGAGGACCTCAAATTCTCCTGTTCGACTGATCCTTCGCACGGTGATTTTTACCTGTAAAATCCTTCAGATGTACTCAGATAATCCTCACGCACTGCAAGAGCTACAGCTGAACATTGAAAATGCTATTGCTGCTGTTCATTCAGAAGAACTGCTACGCGTGTGTCACAGATTGATAAATCGAGCACAACGCTCAAATTCTCCAACCACAGGTGTTAACCTTTTGGATTCTCAGGATTCACGTTAACCCTTTTCTTAAATTTCTCTTTTATGTAGAATGATTTATCCATTCATCCTCGGAGTGTTCCCAACAGAAAAGCTTCATCTTCATTGCTTTCATTAGTGTCAATTGGTCTTCCCCGTATCTTGATTTCTTAAGATTTTTAAGAGTTCATCAATGAGAGGAAAATCTTCTTCCGAACATGCAATGAGTATTTAGGCCTGATAGGCAAATTACGCCCACAATGACTCAGAAGAAATGATTTCACGATTACAGTCGAAATTAAATCGATTTACACAGCATGGTAGCGAGGACGTCCTTTGTGACTGATCTGTCATTGGTGGACACTTCTCTCTTCTTCACTGATATTTGTAACCTGACTACTTACTTTTATTTTCATCTTTCTGTGATATTTTTGTTTTAACGAAGAATGAAGGGGAGACACTACTAACACGAGGTATAATTCTTTCTTGTATGAACAATAATCAATTACTAGAGTCATGACGAACACTGGCCCCAATACTCGAATGCATTATTTATGATCACGTATTTATATTTCCAGATATATGATACGTTAATCGGATGTAACCTTACTGAATCAATTTCAAGGATTTGTAAATACTCATATACGCTATATCTAAGCAAATATTAGCTCAGAAATTTTTTATAAAGATGTTAATGGGATTTTGAACACCTCACAATTACTACTGAAATTTTTTAATGGCTATTATAATGAAGAAAATGAACTCATTTCATTTACAAGTTCCCAAAGTTAACCTAAATGCAGTCGCCTCTCTTGCAAATATTTTTCACTTCTAAGAAAATGTCTGACATCGATTTGTGTTATCGAAATTACCTACAATTAATGTATTTTGTTTTACCTTTTTTATTAGTAATTTTAGATGCCTTATGAATATTTGTCATAAAAAAATTATTCTTTTTATCCACCACAGTAATTGGAACTCTCACGCTCTATCGTAGAGGTAAATAAAAGAGTATTTCTCAATTCAAATTCAATTTTACACATATATAATATATTTTATTAAATACATAAATAAATATTATGTGTTAAAAAATTCTTTCACTCGTAAAACTACAATGCGCACATGAAAATATTCTAAATTTAAGAATACTTTCCTATTGAATACGCGTTCACTTTCTGGAATAGGTTCAAAAATAGCAATCAATGAGCGAAAGAAGTAAGAAACAAAAGTCTATGAGATTAGGATAATAGTTCACATTTCTTCAATTTGTCACTGACTCAGTGGTCGCGTCGCGCTTCGAGTGGCAAACGTACAAACTAAAGGAAGATTTATGCTGCCGCTACTAGGTGTCGTTAACATACGCCTCATTTCTGCTACATTTTCATTGACGAATTTAAATCACCTTCACAATTCTGTTTTTTAAAACCAACGCGTACATTTTTGGAAGTCAATGATAAAGTTTTTCCTCGTCTTTTGATGATTCTTCATAAGAACTTACAAGTATCAATTTAAAAGGAATGAATGCTAAAAATGGTCTCGTTAAAAGAAAATTAACTTGAAAGGGGAAAATCCGTAATTCGCATTGTGGCTTTGCCAGTGAATAATTGCAAACTGCGATATGTAATCTTGCGACATATTAAATATATAATTACATGAAATGCAGGAGCATTAATCTTTATGGCTCAACTTGTTTTAGGTCCTAATAATTGTTCTCCTGTATTTTACTCTCAGTTGTCGACTAGAGTGATATTCATTATTGTCTCCATAAGCAATACATTTCTTGAAGGTCAAAGTACTGAAGAACTTCTAAAAATTATTTTAGCAATAATCTAGTGAAGGAGTTATATTTGATTTCTTAGAAACATGTTTTGTTATGTCGTCCGCAATACACATTTAGTATGCGGCTGGCAACCATCGACCCATACACGTACCCTGCTAATGTATTGCGACGTAACCAAAATGTGGAGTTTTTTCATGACATTGCACCATCGGAGCAGCTAATCACATCAGTACTTTGAGAATTTGACAACAGAAACCTCCATGATGTCTTAAGGAAATACATTTGTTATTTGTTTCACTTTTATTAAATCATTCCCTCTTGGGAGATATAATTTATATATATATATATATATATATATATATATATATATATATATATATATATATATATATATATATATATATATATATA
>NNCF01129169.1:69431-100737 GCA_002313205.1 Laupala kohalensis
ATATATACATATATATATATATATATATATATATATATATATATATATACACATACACACACACATGGAGTAACACGTAAAACTCATCCCTCTCCTAATAGAATGCTTTAAGGTCTCTCTCTAGTCCAGACCGAGAAACTTATATGAGAAAGTAAGTGCAATGGTTTTGCACCACTAGTTGAAATTGTAGTATTTGTAAATGGGAAACTTAGCATGTTGAAGCTTATCTACACGGAGCGACAGGAGGTAGAAGTAAGGTGGTAGGTCATAGTAGGTGGGCCGGTTAGCTTGGTTTACCAACAACTTGATCCATGTAGAGGGGTTAGTACGAGCTGTTAGTAATAGTAAGAGTTATTGGTACTAGCAGGAGGTGGATAGAGAAGGGAGGGTTCACTTTACAGTAGTCACAGCTATGTGAACAGGGACATTAATGTCAAACAGCATGCTTCATCATCTTTTTCATTTACGTCTGTTTCTTTATTTACTAAATTCCCACATGTCCGAAAACCCAGCAAAACATTATATACTTACCCTCAAGTCGAAGGGAAAAAAATAATCTGGATATTCTGGATCAGTCTTGTTCTGACTCTTTGAAGATAGTTGTTCGAAAAAAGTTTTAGGATCCAGAAACTCTGAAAACGTACAGTGATAAGTTGCACTCGTACGTGAAATTTAAATGCAGTTGATAAAACGTTATTGTACGTTTATTTCAATTTCTAATACTTGTGCATGACTGACAGACAAACAGGTACTTTATACCCGGAACATATTCTTCGTGAAAATTAAGTCTTCTGTTGTTAGAAATTTATTGTAATCTGACCTTTGGAGACTTGATTCGCCTGCAAGACGCATTGTTGTGCCCCTTACACCACGTTTCAATGGCTGGTGGCAGAGGAATGCCTCTCTGCTTCAATCCTAAAATTGTGAAGTAGCTTGATTACTGAAATAGTTTTATTTTTTTTAAAATATCGACCATTTTAATGTAATTTATTAATATGTAATACATAAAATGCACTGTGGAGAGTGTCAGGCAGTCACTAATAATGCACAAAGGAAGACTTTTTGATATTGATGGAGTTTTAGAATTGTACCTGTATAGTATGTTAAGTTTTATGTATGTAAATATAATTTGAATTATAAAACAAGTTGAAATGTATATATTGTAAGAAATAATTAGTTTCTAGATTTTTGTAGACCTTTGCCATAAATATAAGGGAATCTTATATATCTGGAGTCCTTGTATCTTTCGAAAACAGAAGTCTGCATGGAATGTGACGAGCAGAGCCTTGGAGGTCTGTCTAAATAATGTAAGGGGCAATGGTCTGGTGCTTCTCAAATATAATAGATAGGCAGAAAACAGGAGGAAAGAAACAACTTTTGTTTCTTAACACGCACCCAGACGCTTTGGAAGCTTTTAATAAACATTTACTTAGGAACATATCGTAAATCCTTGTGAGGGATCCGAGAAATTTTAATCTCATCGGTTTGAAGAGACGACCAAAATAACTGTTTTTGGGAAATGGGACGCGCAGAAATATTGGTAATTTTTGGTAGTTTTGAGAGGAGACAATGGTATGTTACAAGGTGAGAGAGTGGAAGGTGGAAACATCTTTCGGAAATCCTTGTGAGGAATACAATAAATTTCAGTTTCGTTAAATTAAGAGAACACGGGAATAATAGGTTTCTTGTAAAGCGACCCTTTTGCAGGAAGGAGACACACTTATAAGATTTTGGGGACGAAAGTCTGAATTTTAAAACCTAAACAAGATAGTAAAAAGAGGGGAAGGAATGGCGACCATACATGCGTGCGTCCTTAGACATTGATGAAGGAAGGTTACCGTGTTCTAGGAGACTTGGGTATTTTGAAGTGTTATTTTGCAGGAGGCAGAGAAATGGATTCCGTCTGTTGTGAAGGGAAGGCGACACAAGTGTGTTGATACTTAATTAGGTGTCAACTTCCGAAAAATATCAGGTCGCCATGCACGGCATTTGGCAAGTATGACAAGATCAGCTATAGGTGGGTAAAATAACTACGTCACAGAAAGTTTAACCAGTTGGGGGAGGTCATGTGAATGAATATTTGTTGGGGATTGGTTACAAGGGAAGAATGACGTCAGCGTGGGGAGGAGTTAAAACTGGCATCGTTCAGTAAGAAAGGGAGGGGGGAAATTTCTATTTAAGATTGGAGTGGAGACGATTCGGAATGATTAGGATTCTGATTTTGAGAGAGATGATTTTTTTATTCTGATTTTGATAGTGAGTATTCTAATTTTGATGGTGAGAGATCAGGACTTCAGGATGATTGCCATTCGGTTAATCAGTTGTCCAACTTCAGATGTTGTTCGTGAGTGACTATTGTGCTTTATGATAGATAGGTATGATTGATACTTTCGAGCCGGCAGGACCACCGCGACTAGTCTGGAACGGCCTCTGAGACGTGACGAGCAGCTGCGGAGAGACGAGGAGGAGTAGGAGCAACCACGCCTCTGGTAAGGCGGCGGTTTCCCAAGGCGATTGGTGCTGGTTACTGCTATTTGGCAAGGGTACTCCTTTGGAGGGCCCTTGGCGGATCCTCGGTCCAATAATGTGTGTTCAAGAGGTCAGGCAGTGTCCAAGGCGTAACCAAGATTCTGAGTGTAGATGTGTCATTGGACAGTTATGAGACACTATTTCATGATAAACCTTGAATAAGAACTTCTAATAGTACCATCTCTGATATCGTTCAGGTCTAAATTCAGCCCCCATGGAAGAAAAGAGTGGAAAGGAAAAGGATTGAAAAGAGAAGAATGAAAATAATTGGAAAGGACAGGTTTCCACGACCTCAGGTTTGCAACGGAACCATTATTGTCAAGGTTTCTCAGAAGTGTTACTATCAGGGCGCAGATTTTGATGATATGTCATCTTCTTTTCCTAATGCAGTATGCATTACTCTTAAGTATTACAATCCTGAACACGAATCTCTGGTTATAAAAATATTAATTTTATTGGGCTTTTTTTCGTCATAAATATGTTTCGTCTGCTTCCAAAGCTTTAGGTCATTTTTTCAATTATTACGTCAATTTTTGGTAATTTTTGCGTTTTACTCTCGTTTCTGTCCCTTCTCTTTTTTGCTAGAAATTAGATTCACTAAAATTATTAAGTTATTTAAAATTTATTTTTAATCTATCGAAATAATTGAATATTCGATCTGTAGGTCGACAATGTACGTGTTGAGAGTCGGTTTCTTACTTATACCGTACATATTGTTGTTGCAGCAAGCAATTCTCCTATTTCCACTGTGCCTATGGTAGCAAAAAAGGTCCCTCGACATTCTGCAAGTTAAAAGGCAAGCGTTTGATCCGTTATTTTCATTGTCACAGATATAGATATGTACAGATTTTCTGAGAGGAAAGTTTGGTGTTCGTAGTTTCATTCAGCCATACCTAAAATAAAGCCATCTAAATCTAGTCAATTAAGACAAATTATATCTGAATTTGGAAATGATGTTTTCTCTTCGGACGGAGAAATGTTATTTTGTAAGGAGCGCAAACAAACGTATCAGCCGAAAGAAAATTCACTATTCGGCAACATGTGGGTCGCGATAAGCAAGTACGGGCAGTGCAACTCGCAAGTAAGATGAATTCCACGTAACTTTTACTGCAACAAAGTGTATCCATGAAACAGAATAAATCATCAGATTTTAACAAAAATTTTTGGGCAGCTTTAGTTTTTGCAAACATCCCATTTTGGACATTGAACACTGCATATTGAGAAGTTTTCTGGAACTACATTTCGGACGTTTTACCTCAGATGAATCAACTCTTCGGAAGAACTACCTGTCAGAATGTTACAGCAACACCATTAACAAGATATGGGGAAAAGAACATGGAAAGAAGATTTTCATATCCATTGACGAAACGAGTGATGTAGAAAATCGTTACGTGGCTAACAGGATTATTGGTATACTGGGGATCGACGGAGAAGGTGAAGTGTTTCTGCTTACAAATGAGGTATTAGAAACTGTTAATCACATTGCAATTTGTAGATTCTTTAAAAAATGTATGTTTTTGTTGTGGCCTGAGGGTGCCAGAAACGATGACGGTTTGCTTTTTGTCTCTGACGCAGCACCATACATTGTGAAAGCAGGAAAGTCAATACAAGCTTTTTACCCAAACATGGTGCACAATACTTGCTTAGCACATGCAATGCATAGGATGACAGAGGAAGTTAGAGCACTTTTTTCTCAAGTTGATTGCCTAGTGTCAAAGACGAAGACAATTTTTGTCAAAGTTCCCTTTCGTAAACTGCTCTTCAAATCCATGGTTCCCGGTATTCCACTCCCACCAGAGCCTGTCATCACCCGACGAGGCACCGGGATAGATTCAGCAATATATTATTGCGATCATTTCCAGATGCTGAAGCGTGTTACCGAAAGACTAAATCCTTACTGCAATTGATACGGCTAAAACACTATTTTCAAACAGTGAAATTGAAGGACACCTAGTTTAACACAAGGAATCACACGAGTTCAGGAGAAAGGTGCAAGTCTGGAAAGTTCTCAAACTCTAGTTAACAAAATTGCATCTGATTTGAAAAGAAGAGGAGAAGTTGGAAGAAGGGTATCTGAGTATGTGGAAAATGTTCTTAATAAAAAATCTGGATACAAAATTTTGTGTCGCATTTCTCAAGTGCTAACTAGTGAAACATTTGATACTTCCTGCATTGAAGAAGATCGCACTGTCAATGATTTAGTGAATTTCTAGTATGATCAAATTGTATCAGTGTATCTGGTACACAACGCAGTATTTCAACCTTTCTCGTCTTCCTTTCGTTTCTACAACAACAGACTGAGAGAAACCAAACCTTCTGAATATCGCTCCAAACAAATTTTGGAAACCTTTATTATACGTACATCAAATATCTTAAATCAAGGTTTCAGTAAGACTCCTCCTTGGGCTTTGCACAAGCCGAAGATTAACTTCGATCTTCCGCATCATGACAAGAACACTCCAACCGCGATGTTGATCGTATACGTCCACCTAATCCTCGACAAACACCGGACATTGATTCCTGTGTTTACAGAAGGGTCGAAGCAGGCTGATGGTGTCGGCTGCTCCGTGGTGTTTCCCCGTAAGACCTGGGACTACCGTCTTGGCGACCTGTGCAGCATTTACACCGCTGAGTGATACGCCATATTGAGAGCACTTCGATCAACAAAGTGCCCCCCGCGGATCAAATTTATTGATTTGTTCTGATTCTCTAAGTTCCTTTCAAGCAATCCAGGCTATGTACCCAGCTGATAAGCAGATTCAGAACACCCAGGATGTGCTTTTCTCACTCCAAAGTTATGGAAAGAACATTATGTTTTGCTGGATTCCCGGACACATGGGAATCAGAGGAAATGAGGAAGAAGACGTTTCCGCAAAGGCGGCATGCCTCAAGAATCGCGTTGATTTCTTCACGATTCGAAAACGATATCTCCTAAATACCATCAAGAGAAGGATTCTGAGTGAATGGAACAATAGGTTCTTGTTTGTTGAAGGGAATAAGCTCCGACTTATCAAATCGTCTGTTAAGTCGTGGAGCAGTTCCTGTAGGTCAGCCAGGTGCAACGAGGTTTTCCTGACGCGCCTGCGCATGGGACATTGTTCTCTCACTCATCGGTATCTCTTACTACTTGATGATGAATCCGTTTGTGAGGAGTGATCTTCTCTGACAATGCGTCACCTACTAACTGATTGCAGAAAATACGGAGACGAATTGGTCTGGCTGCAGATTTACCAACAATTCTTGGAAATGAAACGGATAATGTTAATAAACTATTGAATTTTATGAGTATACCGGGGCGTAATTTGAAAATTATAATTTTTTGAATTTTTTTTTCCTTTTTATGATATAATGTGTTCGGCAACTGTTTTCTTTTCTTTCCTCTCATCTTTGCATTCAGATATTTATTGAATTTAGAAGGATTTTTTGGGTATGGTCGAGATATTCGGCGAGTCCCACACACGAGGAAGAGCAGTTAAGGCTCTTCCTTACGGTGCGAAACTGCATTTTTCCCCACCTTCAAGGGTACTAACGACCTTGACGTTGACGAGACCATAAAGCACCCACACAAAAAAATGTATCGGTGGATGTGGAAAGGGGTTTCTCACAATACAAAAATGTGCTTTCTGACAACAGGCGTTCCCTAACTTTCGAGAACCTGCGCACGCCGCCGGTTATCTTCGGCAATAATTCTGAATGAAGTAGATTTTTTATACATTCATCTTTCTAGACCATACAAATTAATATTAATTTTTAATTTCAGTTCCAACGTTACAGAAGCATGGATTGTGCTGTACTCTCATACTCTGAAATAAAGAAAAAAAAATTTAAAGTTATTTTTTTGAAAATTTTACTGATTTTTTAGATCATTTTATTGACCATTTTTTAGATGTTTTAGGTCATAAAATTCCGGGCCCTTGTTACTATATTACCAATGCCATTAAGTTCATGTTCAGATAACGTCGGGACATGGTACTCTTATACCTACGGGTGGGAAGAGCAAGATGAAAAAAAAACGGAATGCGACCAGTGTTAGGGATATTAGGCCAGTTATTAGTTGCGTATCATTTCAGGCTATATCATCAGGAATTCGTATCAACTTTCTCCGTGGGAACACACCGTGGCAACGACGTCTATGGCGGAATTACGACGCTTGTAAAATATAAACGTTTCGCCCAAATTTTACGATTAAGAACAGTTTCTATCTTTCTTAAATGCACAAAACAAAGAACACATATCTGTAAAATTTCAGCTCGGTAGATAACGAGTCGGTAGATGTATGTAGGATGTGGGCATTGGAAATTCCTAATGGTAAATTATATGATAGTAAAGTTTGTTTTTATTTGACAACTAAATAAACAAATTCTTATACTAAAAAGTATCAAATAAAAAAAAAACTTATTTTAAACAAACGTTTGTATAAAAAGTACTGTACTAAAAGTGTAAAAGTACTAAAGCGTCTGGTTGTATAATACCCAATTTTATTGCTACTTCCTGTTTTATGTCATTGATCCTCTCAGTGATAACCTGGTAAACGAAATGACAGGGAAATTTAGTCTAGGACAACATGGCTTCACATAAGGAAAATGTTCCGAAAATGCCATAGAAGAACTCACACAAAGGAATACAAATATGCTTTAGTCGCCAGTGTAGATATAAATGGGCGTTCGACAATGTCCAATGGATCCTAATACTATGATAATTATAAAACAAGAAGATCTTGAAGGATGTAATTAATTTAACAATATCTTACCTAGAAGAAAGCCACATTCTCCTTGAAATTGGGACAGGACAAATAATAAGTTCAAACATCAAGACTGTCTTCAAGGCAGCCACATGGGCCCAGTGTTTTGGAAAATACTATTAAATATTGTTTTAGAGAAGCTAGAGGAAAGCAACATTACAGTTATTGTATACGCGGACGACATTGCATTAGTAGTAGAAGGGAATGGCAGAGCAGAAATTGAAAAGGAAGGAACACGAATTGTGACATAGTTCGAAGAATTGTGTGAGTTCAATTACAAATATCCAAAACAAAGACAGAAGGAATAGTTTTTGGTGTGAAACAACGTGGGAAAAACTTGCGCAATCCAATTATAAAGATCAATAACTGGCGATTACCATTTATAAAGAATATCAAATATCTTGGAATGATAACATAATAAATTAACATACAAACCACATAACGACTATATTGATAAGAAAATTAAGAAGATAATATATGGACTTGTGAAAATAGGTATAACTGAAGACACATTAGGGAAAAGAACCAATACAACTATATAAGGGAGTGGTTCTTCAAATAATGACATATTGTAGTGTTATGTGGCACAATAAATCCAAGCAATAACACATGGAAAGAAGAATAAGTAGCATTCAACGATATGGGTTGTTAAAATGGTGTGGAATGTATCACAGCGTGTCAACCAAAGCAATGTTATTATTATTAGGACAACTCCCTGTAGATGTAGAACTAGATAAACACTTCTTAAGTTCAAAATAAGACAAGGAGAGGAAATAAGAATAGATGATAAGCGTATTACAATGACAGACAAAGGATGGAAAGGACAAATTGGAAAAGCGCTAAGCTATTGCTGGGACTTAAGATGGTGAAATGCAACGGAGGGAAGACAAACGTATGAGTTCTTCAACAATGTGTATTATACATACAAAAACCGAAAATGTTTTATACCAACCCCATATAAGTTACAGGTTTTTACTGGACACGGTGATTTTAAGAAATATTGGTACAAAAGGGGGTTTACAGATGAGGAAACGTACTTGAACAAAAAAGATAAAGATACAGTACATGTTTTACACGAATATGAATATGTAGAAGAAGAACGAGGACAGTGGTATAGTATGTTAAAGAAAGAGGGAATATACATCTTAAATGACTGGAGTGAATATATTAAATCAAAGGAACTTTTCATGAACTTCGATATGTATATAACTCAAATGATGCAGGTTCGAAAAGAAATACTCGCTAGATAGTGATACTCCCGACCTCCTAGCGGTGGGGACGGGAACGCCTCTTCATGTGTATTAGAGGTGACAAGAAAGGGAGAGGTCTTGTAAAGCGAAAAATGGACAATATGAGAAGAGGACTAGAAAACGATGATGTAACCTATATTTGAGGAAAACAGGAATAAAAAAAGAGAAAATAAAAAAGAAAAGAAAACTCAGTAAATGGCCGCCTGGTCAAGAAACTTGGTTAAAAAATAATGGAAATTAAAAAAAATCGCTTGTTGATGAGGATATAAGTTTTTTCGAGTATATTTTACAGCGTTATTATTTTTATCATTATTATTGGGGTTCTAGGGCTCGCCAATGTTTATTACTATCCCAAGGTTTGTTTATGTTGGAGAGTTATGATAAGTATTTATTGATAGCGTTTTGATCTTAAAATTGTCACGTACGAAAATTATAATAGACTTTATTCTCGAAATGTGTTCTGAATTTTATTGACAGGTAACGGGTTACGTATATACAAAGAACGTATGCTGTGAAGATAGTAGAACAATAAACATAACCTAACATTACGTAACACGGCGTTGAATTAAAAACGCAGTATAGATTAATTAAAATACCATAAACTAATAATCTGACTGGATACAAAATAATATACATTACACCGAACAATAAACATAATACTGTCTTTTTCAAAATCACGGATTCTTTCTTAGCTCTTGTACAGAAATGACCCAAAATCTCACATAGAAGCTAGATATTCGAATATTTAGCTTATTTTAATCTGTTGGGATATAAGAACCTAACATTTTTATTGTGGCTGATTAATTTTTTTATTACAAATAAAACCAATGGGTTATCTTTGACAATTCTTGATGCAATTCGTACTTCCGTAATTTTTTATAAAAATAAATATTGAATATTTTGTAATGCCATGACACAAATAGTGTACGAAGGTGTACGTGAAAATAAATCTTTACATCTTCTTAAAAGGTCGTGCACGAAGTTACAAAAGAATGAAGTTTCTAAAGAAACCCGATTTTAGCGTTTTGCAGATAAAATTCTTGTAAATGTAGATTTTAGATCGCTATTACAAACCCGGCTCAATGACAGATATTTACAATGAAGCGACGTCGTGGTCCCGTATACATACCAAATAATTTAATATTTGTAAGTCAAGAAAAAATGAAATAATGCCTCATGGTGGAAAACAATTTACATGTCCCCCAAACTATCAGAAGTTAAACGTGAAATTTGTTCACAATTACCACTCCTGAACCTACATAAACTTTATTGTTAGAAAAGCAGTTGCAAACTGCGTATGACCACGTGGGGAGCAATAAACTAAGTTACTCTCCGGAGACAAGCAAGGGGCCATCCCATCAATTCCGATCAAGGGCCCATGGGCAGTGGCGTATTTAATATTTATAAAATAAGTTGTTTAATCAATACGTACTGGTATCAATTTATTATTACAAGATATATTGTATATATTAGTGCAGTAAAAATTAGATTAATATAACAAAAATATTAGGGGCGTTTCCGCTCAAGGAAAATCAGCCACTACCCGAAGGAAAGCCGGAGAAAAACCTGGGCTACAATGGGGCTTCAGAGATAATGAAGATACCCGTGTCAAGGTTGCGTACAGTTAGAATAAACGTTTCACACTAAAGGATCAAAACCACCATGCATGATAAAAGGAATTTAATAAGTATCTAGAATACTATAACAATGGCGTGATAAAGTATAAGACATATTAACATCACGTACATCATCCGAAGTCAAATAAAGAACAATATATATTAGAAAATTGAAACTCTTATTAACGTATTTTATTAAAATATGTAAACTCTTTCACATTCTAGAAATAATAGCACATTTTAATAGCGGACGTAAATAGATTCAATTTATTTTTATATTTTAGGATTTTTGTAATGACATACAAATAAAGATCAAATAAGGTGCCAAAGGCCACATTCCTCAAGGAATAAAAAGGCGAATCAAAATCGGTTCATTATGCACAAGAATAACGCCCAAACTGTTGGGTAGAATGTTTCACCGTCGGATGATACTATATTTGAGACACTCCAGAAGAAAGTGTTCCACGGTTAGTGTTGTATTGCAAGTCTCAAATGGGGGAGGTTCACCGCGTAAGAGATGACCATGGGTAAGATAGCAGTGGCCAACACGAAGACGTGTGAGGATCAAGTCTTCACATCTGTTTGCACGGGATGATAACGATCAGGTCGTAATGGAGTCTTTTACCTTCCTAAGGTTGAAGAAGCAATTTTACCATTCGGCTTGCCATGTCTTACGATGAGACGATCTAATGGTAACCTTTGAATCTGACATAGGAACTGTTGAAAGGTCAAGGAATGCTCTCTGTTTTCCGCTTCGCTGCCTCATCAGATTCTTCGTTACCTTTAATACCCACGTGCTCAGGAACCCAACAAAGGACTATTTCAAAATTTTGAACTACTAGATGACTTATTACATTCAGAATAGTCAGTATAAGGATGTCAGAAGTGTACAATGAAGACGGTGAAGTTTGAAGCTGTCAATTTACATTAAGACCACGGATGGAAAGAGAGGACCACGAACCTTGAATCTTGCGAACTTTCTGCCATACGACTGATGATGGGGTGTGGCATGTAAGAGATGAAATGTAAGCCTTCTAGGAGGACGACTTACTTTCTCGAAGAGTTCGTTTTGCTTGGCTCTGAAAGACTGCCCTGGGGGGATACAAATATTACATACCGTAAATGTAAGGGATAACTCCGCCTGCAGTGCTTGGGGGGTGGATCGAGTAGTCTCCCAGTGCCGTTGCCGGTCCCTAGCCCAGATGAAGGAGGGTTAGGGCGTCAGGCCAGCGACCTGTACCCAGTGAAAAAGCCCACTGCTAATTTTCCCAACAATCTGCCTCGGAAAAGTGTCAAGGACAGACAACGAATCATGCTAAGAAATAAAATTATGAATATTGCTACGTGGAATGTTCTTACGCTACTGCAACAAGGAAAAATGAATGAATTGGCCGAACAGGTCGAAAAACTTAGACTAGATAAATTGCATTAAATCTCAAAGATTGAGCTGGTTCGGCCATCTCTGCAGAATGGGAATAACTGTTAAGAAGGTATGGGAATGGAAACCATTAGGTGTTCCACCTCAAGGAAGACCGAACAAGAAATTATCTGAGGACACCTACAATGATTTACGTAGAATGAAAGTGGATTGAAGAAAGAAGCTCAAAGATAGGAAGGCGTGGAAGGAGATTGTTGAGAAGGTCAAAATTCTCCCATGAGCGTGGTAGGTGATGGTGTCGACATTGAGGTAGACGTTGATGCAGATGTTGACTTTTTCGAAACAACTTCAAATTTAGTGGATGTTGTTTTACATCCCATAATTGCCTCTTTGAAGACGATAGGATCGTCAATGGACGTCTGTACTCCACTATCACACATCTTTGGTTTCGTTACATTATCAAAATCCACCTGACAGCCAAAGGAAGCTGTAGGTGGTTTTAAAGTGTTAGCCGTTGATGCAAAAGATTTAACAATATTCACCGGGTGTTCAATCAGATAGCGACATCTAGCCTCATGGAAAGAGACCCTATCCGTAACTCGGATCCTTTGGATCTCTTTCTCCATCTGATACTTCGTGCATGCGTTTGAGTTGGAGGGGTGACTCTCCTTACAATTCACACAGAACGGGGGCGACGAGGAAGGTGATGACTCGTGTGCTGGAACCGCAAGTCACGCAAACATCGCAGGACGATTTGCATCTATCGAAAGTGTGATCGAACCTGTGGTACTTGAAAGACCGAAGAGGGTTCGTCACGTACTCACGCACAAGCAAGGCATAATAACAACAAGATATGGTTTAAGAAAGTGACGGACGATCGAACGTCAGAATCAGTGTGGAGTTGGGGACGAACTTTCCCTGCACCTTCCTCTTTATTCTGTGGATGTTAACCACGCCTTGAGGTTCAAAAAAGGCCTTAAGATCTTGTGTCAAGTCGGGGATCGGACTCCTGTGTAAAGTCGTCGTGGTTGACGGCTCCTTTGCACAAGTTAAGGCTGGGGTGAGTGCAAATATTGATTCTTAAGTTTGAAATTTGCAAGATAGCCTTAAGCGCCAAGATAGTATTTATTTGCTTGTCTGTTCGTGCGGAATTTCACCATTCCGCTGGCTCACGACAGACTGAAGCTTTCCGATTTTTTGGTTGATTGTTTTTGCAAGACGTACCGCGCTAACAGACTAAAATCTTACCGTTTTCGACATATTTCATTAAAAGGAAGCAAGGTTTTGTTGGCCTGTCTCTACCCTCACAAAAAACTGTGTAAATCCAGTTTCACCAACAAGTCGCCTCTTCCTAGAGGAAGAGGGCAAAAGGGGGGGGGCGACAGAAGTGGGGCAGGTTTTTCCATGCGTATTGGTTTCACTGCATCCCCGTGTTCCACACCCACCACGGAGTCCAATAAGGGTACTGCCCACTGGGGTGCCAGAGTTGACACGGGGATATAGCGGGGACACGCAGGGTTCTTTAAGCAGGGTAGCTCCAACGCCGCGTACCCACGGGAAGGACCCCCTGCCCCCCCCCCCTCACCCTGGAGTTTAGTCGAAGACCTAGCCCGAGCCGATTGGTCGGAGGTGAGCTAGCCCCTGATCGCCGAGACCAAAACAAGCGTATTTGATGACGCATGCAAGGAATTCATTCTAGGGTTGCATGGCCCTTCAACTCTCCAGGGCACCTATTCCCTCTGACATGGGTCGCTATGCACGGCAAACACATGGGTGAGCGTTCAACACACAGAGAAGGCCAGTAAATAAGATAAAAGCGATAAAAGTAGGTAATTAGGAAAAAGGAAAGAAATACTTTAGAGCCTTCTCTGTATCCCACCGTCAGGACGTGGATCGACTCGCTTCGACGGTTGTTGTGTTCGTGAACTAGACTATTTCTTGTAAAGCAGGGGTGGGATTTTCATAGTCCTCTCTTAACAAACACGACTACTTCATAAATGTGTATGCAAGGGAGATGGAGATATTCTCTCAAACAAATGTTTAATATCATAAAAAATAATAAAATAGTTCTACTTTAAGTGAAAAATACTTGATAATTTTTCTAACAGATTTCAAACCTCTTTCATTATTAGTATACAGTTTCCTAGGAGCTTGCAGCAGCATGTAGACATATTATTGAAATTAAGTGCATAGTAAAAACGTCATCTTGGCGACAACGTTAAATCTATGTCTCCTTCACATCAGGGAAAAATAATATTTAAAAAGAATGACCAAGAAAAAAATTGTTAAAATTATTTCCTCTTAGTGTGTCCATTGAAGGGCATATCAGCCATATATAAGTATACTTCTAAATTTTATTCGAAACGCGTGAATAGATAACGTATTTTTAAAGTAAAGATAATACGATCCTTTTCTTTCTTCTCATAACCACGAAATACTGGGACACATATGAAATGGTTGATAAAATTTCAATCTCACTTAACTAGAGATATGGTGCGGGATAAGTATTTGATAATTAGATTCTCAAGCAGATATTTAGGTCAGGAATTTCATGAACAATCGTTAAGTGGGTTATTTGTCGTAAATAATTGAAAAAGGACATTATTCTTGGAGGCAATACTCGTCTTCTACGTTGAATCAAATCATTAATTTAGAATATCAAATTCCAGGGTTGACATTTACTTCATAAGGAAATTTTCTTCCCAGATTTTTTTGAAAACATAGGATGCCATTATTTTCTGAACAAATTTAAAGCATCAGATACTACATTAAAGAACTCCTAGAGTAGTTTTGACTTATTGCAAAATATGGCATTGTTAACAAATACTACAGGACATCAAAATGAGTAAAGGGTGAAACTACAGGAAATATGCCAATCAGTTTATGTTTTAGGAAATATTGGAGTTCCAGCTGAAGCATTTCCATCTTCTTTAAAAAAAGAACAATTTAGGACCCTGTTACTCCCATTTGTAATTACATTAGATGTCTTTATATCTACGGAGACGAAGAAATTGGTGGCTAAATTTATTTCAGATACTCAGGTTTTGCGTGTAAAAGTGCAACTACAATTTTGACAATTCATTGACGTCAACTTCCGACTTCGAGTTCAAAATTGTTACATTCCGACTGACTTCCCCAGTATTTTTCCACGACAATTTCCGTTGTTTTGTTTAAAGTTATTGCTTTGAGAATATATACTGGATGTGTAACTAATTATTTGTACTCATATGAACCATAACCAAAATCTGAGTGGCCCTCGTGGGTTCTGTTTAATACGACAAACTTGCTTCAGTGTCGGAGTGGTCTGAAATGTTTACACAAGAGCAAGAATTGCTCAGAACATCGGTGCGCAAACAGAGATGCATTGATAATTGACAATGGATTAGATGAAGATTAAAAATATCCTTGACCTTTTAAGATGTCCTTAAAAATAAAGAACGGGAAGATGTATTTCACCAAGATTTTTGTATTTTAGAATCATTGTCAAATATGAATTACTTTTTCTAAAGTATATAAAAAAGATCCGTATAGAAATAATTTAATTATAATTTTTGTATTAATGTGCGTTTATCTCGAGTTAACTTTCGCATAAAACAGACTAATCAATCTTAGTTTTCAATGAAATTGAACTAGTTCGATTGAATTGTCTACTGTTCAAAAAGGAGCGCCGTTCTCGCGGAGAAAGCAGAGAGGGGTTCACTACTCTACTAGTTCCCAGTAAATATTCATCTTTAAACGAAAATCCTAAGGGAACACATCTAATTTTCTGAACAACTTGCAACGTTTTGGATCTTATAAACCTGCATACAAATTTTAATTAACTCTAGATTTCAAGGTAGAATTGGATAGCGACAGTTTGACCAATATTTTGGTGATTTTTAAATTTTAATTACATACTGAAAAGAATTTTTTAAATACATGAACTACCTCATATTGCATATATACTAACAATTGTTCTTTTACGCTGATTTTCAAGATATTTTAACTTACTTTTTTAACTACAGTACGTCAACGTAGACACCCATACAAAAACAAATATTGAATACAGTTTGTCAATATCGTCAGTCATCGTGCGAATATTGGTAAACAGCTGAACACGATAGCTTCTCCCTCGTCATAAGGCAGTTCATTTCGTGGTAGTCTCTCTCTCTCTCTCTGCGCCTCCCTCTCCACTGTTTCCGAGTCTCATTTCGGGCGAATTCCACGCAGCTCTTGAAATCCAAGCCCACGCCACTAATATCGCACAGGTCCGCTCCTGCAATCTAATTCCATTCGCCCTCTTAACTCCTGCTTCCGCTTCCCTTCATTCTCCGCCCTCCAACATGCCCTAAGCCCTGTCACTCCGAGCTTGCCGTCCTTCGCACCTGCCCACAGAGGGTCGTTTGGCCTTTGGCTGCCACGGCCCTTTTGCCACCGACTGAATGAAAGTTTACGTCCCCTCTCGAGGGGATTAGGAGGAGGTCTGTCCTGACAGGATTGTGTTTATTCGCGGAACTCCTCACCGTAATCGCCACGGTGAATTACCAGGGCGAAGGAGAATATTGCGGGGATCACTACCTAGTATTGATTTGCAATGAAAGATAGTTAAATTTTACTACTCAGTTATGTTATTCCTTTACTCCACGTATCTGCACTGTGTTGTATAGAGAATATGAATTATTTGTTGTCGTAAATATTTCAATTAATCAGTAGTCTTCGCGAATTGAGACTTTCAAGTATGTCCAAATCATAATAAGAATAGGTTTACAAAACAAACGAAGAAAACTAATATATGAAAAATGTCAGTTAACATGCATCTGGTAGGATCCGTTTTAAATTACCTTTGTCAACCCATCGAAAGAAAAGATATCAAGCAGACAGTGTGTTTATCACATGACACAACCCCGAATCTGCGACGATAGGCCGTTCATCCAAGAGGACCGAATACTGCGATAAAAGAAGTGCGCAGATAATCACTATATATAATACAGCCTTATTTCAGGATAAAATGTTATTGAAGTAACAAAAGGAATAAAAAGAGACAAGTATGAAACGAGCAATAGATTACTTTATTTTCAAACAACAATCTATGTACAATAAGATGGCACAAGAATTCAATCCAACTGTAGAGCTGTCAGTGAGATGTATTTGGTTAAGGTTCGAAGACCAACAGTATATATTCCCGATAAAACCTACAGCCAAAAATAAACTTCTCTGTAGAGATACTTCTTCTAAATTGAAAATCATACTTTTCAATAAATCGAATAAATGTTTTTGTAATGCTAAAATACGTAGATGACGAATTTAAAAAACATAATTTTTAAAATGGCGCTTGTGCATAAGGATAAGGAAGAAAACGTTACGTCTTAACAAAATGTTTGACTAGATAAAATGAAAAATCAGGATTGAAAGTATTTATCTCAGCCAAAACAAAATTTCTTTTCCAAGAAATTACAATATGTGTGTCATAAAATTATTTTAAGAAAGTTAAATACATTTACAACTCACTGAAGCCAATAGTGGGAACCTATCCAGAAAAAAAGATTGCAATTTAAATACTTAAATGATTAAGTACAAAATACTTACCTTTTAAAATTTGTACGTATTATATCACTTGTACATTTGTTTAGAATGAGAAAAGATATGTACTCAAAAGAGTACTTATCACTAAAACATTTCATAAAGCTATTAATCTATGGTTTTGTGAAAAATGGTTTACAAAAGTATACGTCGTAATTAAATGAAGCATATTTTGAACACAACATTGGGTTGAAAAACAATGAGAACTTATTCCATAGTTCTGATGTACATAAATGAATATTGAAGATACATGAATTTCTTGTACATACTCCGACATTAACTTCTCATATTTTCCAGATGTTAACCAAACCTTACGTATTGATTATTATCTAAGTTATACATTAACAATCAATCATATTTGACCAGGAAAAAAGAAAGTTTGTCTAAGAATTATTTCTACAAGGAGGTGGCAATTTGTTTCAACCCATAGCTAATAACCTTTTATGGTTATAATTCATACTAAAAATTCCTATGACAAGACATATAATAAACGGGAAACTCTACACTATTATTTACATGTTTTTGTACAAATTAGCATTACTGAAGGGAAGCTTCGTAATACAAAACACATAGGGTGGTAAACTTCGATCTTGTTGAAGATTTGAGATATAAATACTTTGACACCGGTTTGTTTACTGAAAAATATGACAGTTCAGCTAAAATAATTTTTTTGAAATGTTTCGGTAGAATGAATCTGAGTTTCAAAAATTATGTTTCTTATATGATTTATATGTACGTAAATCAAATAAACTATTAAAATATCTACGGTAATTTATAAAGAGACTTCAATATGTGTTTCTACAGTTCTTATATTCTTAACTTCCTTCTATTTGTACATCACCAAAGTTCATTTACACAACATTGCACTATTGGACAAAGAATGCACCTCTTCATTTAGCAATGAAAATAATTTAATTCACGTTAACAAATATAAATTAATTTTCATAACTATGAACTCATATCAACTCAAATACTCAGTCGTAAGCTTCATTTTCAGCAAGTTCGATTCTATGAAACAAAAATGTATCTTCACTTGAATGATACACACTAATACCATAAAAACGAATTTTTAATAATATATTTGTACCTAAAATCGTTGTACAAATGTTTATTTTTGAACATAATGTCCATGTTAGTTAACAAAGCTAGCAATGTCCATGTATGAAAATACTTTGGTTCAAAGCACACTAACAACCTGTGGAAAACTGAGAATATTTGATGATCGAAAACGTTAAACGATTAATTCTGAAAAAAGACTTACACGATACAACAACAAAAAACAAAACATCTTCACAGCACCAAATAATATAGTTCATAGAGTAATGGAAAACATCACTCTAAGCATACCCGGATTATTTTATGAGAACATTGTAGGATCCATGTTTAAATATTTCTTGTATAATTTAAAACATGAGTTTAAATTTTGGATTTTATCTAATGAATCCAATCGAATAGCAAAATTCTATTCTGTGTTCTATGCACTTGTCTTGGGATATTTTGTTTCATTCTATTGTTTTCACTAAAAATAATAATTTGAAAATAATCTGATATATCAAATATTTGAAACATCTCACATTTGGAATATTATTGTGCCATGTCAAACTCACATATGGAAAATTATTGTGCCATGTATGTTTTTTTGCAACCTAATTCTGTATTCAATGTTAATTTACTTCATGAGAATGCATATCAAACCGTTTAAGATATTCAATAAGAACAGAAAACACAATTCAAGTCTGCAATCATTGTTTGACATGAATCAATTTCATGCACCACTGTAAAATTACATGTCACGACACATGTACACAGGTTTATGTTGATACAAACAGAAACTTTTGACCATTTACATTCATCTTCATTTCTAGCGCGCGTTCCGCACTTTAAAAGGGTTATGATCTTATCAGTAAAAACGCGTCGGGAAGCTGCATAATGGCAAGTGTTCGGTGGACAGTGAAGAACCAAGAATACTCCAGGGATGTGAAGAACACGAGAACCTTGGATGTGGGAGGCGTCAGTTTCTATATCGCCGCATGTAGCTGCGATAACGCCGCTGGTTCGTACCCGTGGTGGTATCCGTGGAGGTACGCCGCGACTGCGGGGTTGCATCCCGCCGCTGTCATGCCCGCCGTCGCTGCGTGATGATGCCCTGCCGCCGCCGCACTCGCCGCCGCTCCACCGCCGCCCCCGCCACACAGACCGCCGACCATCTCGCTCTTTAGGCCGGCGGCGGCTGCTGCGGCCGCTCCCGCTCCCGCTTGATGATGGAAGAGCTTGGACGCAGAGTAACACAGAGGCTTGAGGTCCGGCNCTATGCACCATCATATCCATGTTCCAGAATCTGCAAGCACAAAGGTTGTCAGACATTAGATTTCGCTTTCTTCCTTCCTTGCTTCCACCTCAACCATTCAATCGGAATTTAAGGTCAACGTAGAAATCATACACTATAAACATTCCATAAAATGAAATATATTCTTTTAGTATTCAAATATACATAATAATGAACTCTTATTATGCACTTTCAATCATTATGAAACATTACAAAATTAATCACTCGACGCAAATTATTACATGAACTTCACGACGATTATTCTTTATGACATTTAATTTTAGAAGTAGCTTATTTTTAAATAATTACGCCATAAAAAGTATGTATTAAACGCCATTTTAAAAAAATTTCTAAAAAGTGATGCCACGTTCATTGTTAAAATTAATTTCTGGCTGTCCTAAACATCCGTTTTAATCCAACCTGATGTCAATAAGAAAACAAGGTAGACGAACAATGTTAATTCGCTAGTGTAATTCTCTTCTTACAATAACCTAAATAGATTTTTTAATGAATACATAATAATATAAAATTAAAGAAAAATCATTAAGTGAAACGAAATCATATATTATAGAAACACTATAATTAATGTTTGTACAATTTTACATTCATATCGACAAGAGTTCATGACCTAAGAATCTGAAAAAAAACGCAAGGACTGTTTATATTCTTCGCATTGTTCAGGTACAGATTAATGTGTCTGTAATTAGGTACAGGTACAGATTAATGTTCAGGTACAGATTAAGTGATTTCAATTACGGTTCAAACTTACTCGTATATATATATATATATATATANATAATTTTCTGGTAATTCCCTGTATAATAAAAATATAAATACAAATTCATAATATGTTTTAAAAAAATTCAAACTCGACTAAGAGAATATTTACTCTTCGCGAACTTCCTTGAAAAAAAATCTAGAATGTTTTTAAGAGAGCCCAAACTCTTTTTAATTCCATCCTGTAGCATTTGAGGAAGTTAATTACGTAAATAAGGTGAACACATAATTATGCTTCGTCGACTCGTGTAACTAGGCGAGCGCTGCATATCTCTGGCAAAGATCCCTCACTCATCTCCAACCACTATTCAACCAACGCGACCTGACGCTACCACTGCGAGCTGGAAACGAAATCACCTGTGCAACCGGACACTCTTGCGCGTTCCTACCCCATCCTCGTCTGCTACCCCCAATCACCCCCTTCCCAGAGCATGGAGGGTCGCGAAGCCTCGTCCGACGTCGAGGTCGCTGCCAACTTACCTGTCTTGTAGCTCTTTGTGTAATTAAATTATAGTAATTACATTCCACCCTCCAGTACATGCAGTCTAGAAAGGCAAATAATATTCGTTCGCTCGCTCGGTGGAGTCTGTGGAGTAAAAAGACGAACGCAAAGTAAGAACGAGTCCCGCGGCGGAACAAAGCGACACGGCCCTGCGGGCAATTGCGCCCTGTGCCGCGCACCATTAACTTCGCAAAGCGGGGCCGGGCGGACGCCCTGAACGCGCAATAAACTCGGCATAAAAACGAGCGAACGCTGCTCGCGGTGCGGATTGGTGAAGTGAGGAAGTGGGCAGAAGGGCTGAAGAGGTACGCGAGACGCTTTACCTCACTAAATAGAACACTGATCCTCGTGAGGAACAACACGGTGCGTCTCAACGCGCACGATCGTAAACTAGAGGATCTGATAAATCTGATTTATCAGGATATCGCTACGAAAATGGGATAGAATCAAGAAAATACATGCGAGGATGCGAAAGAAAATAGAGAGGAGGACTGGATCGTTTGAAATATTACGGATTAAATCCTATCGTTTGTCATTAGCTTATCATTAGAATTTCGAACACACAAAAGCAAAATAAGGGTTGTGTAATAAGACTTCATTTAACATAAATAAAAAAGTCAAAAATGCAGTTATAAGCTGCGTATGACCACGTGAAGGACAATGAATTTATTATTCTTGGGAGGATATGGTCAAAGAATTAATAAAAATAAAGTATTTTCTGTCGTTTCGTTTAGTATAGACTATTAACATTACACTTTTGTACAGACTATGAATATTCAAAGATAACCTTCCACTTCTAACAACGGAAAATGTAAAAATTGAACGTTCTTTTCTCCCTTTCGAGACAAATCTTTAAAAGTCTGAATAATATTGGTATTTGTTTCTCATTAGACACACGCTAAAGCAATAGAATAGCAAAATCAATAAATCAGAATTTCTTTTCCTTTTCATGCATTTTTAATAAAATAATTAAGAAAGTAACGAAAATAACATTTTGTAACAATTAACAATTTTGTTTTTATTGAAAAACATAACCACTACACAGTTAACTTCACCATCTTGAATGTATTTTTCAAAGTTCTCGTGGATGAAAGGAATCTCTACATCAATTCGTTCAGAGTTTACAATGATTACCGTATACCGTCGTACATGTCTTCATGATTTGATTTATGACACGCAGTTCAGTTCCGTCCTCGCTAATTTCCTTTATAGTATTTTTATGATAGATTTATTGGTCTAATATATTTTCATAATGTCTTTAAAAATCTACTACATCCTAATTTAACGAATAATAAATTTCTACAATACATAAGTTACTCAGCTTGTTTTATGACACTACCCCTCGATAAGATTTATTGGATCACCTTCTTCCCCTCCTCATACAAAGAAAAACCAGAACCCCATTTAATCGAGTAATAGAATTATAGATGGTGTAAGAAAAAATATTTGCATTTCTTATATCGCTATTGCAGTAATGAGTCAGTACACTTATCTTTTCATCATTTAGGTAACATAGGAAGAACTCAAAGATAAAATACAAATTTCATTCACTCATCCTGAAGAAATATTTTTTTAACATGTTGAGTCATGATGCTCCGTTTACATACTGTTTAGGACAATTTTGCAACGCACGTTTTATTGGTTCACGAGGTCCCACTTTCTGTATCTCACTCAATTTTCCTCCAGATCTTAAATAAATAAATTTATTGTAAAAAAAAGCAGTATAAACTGCGTATGACCACGTGGAGGACAATAAACTAATTTACTCTCCGGAAGCAAGCAAGAGACCATCCCATCAATTCCGATCAAGGGTCCTAAGGCAGAGGCGGATTCAAAAATTTCAGCAAAAATTCCTAGATAACATAAAAAGTTAACTATGAGTTATAATACTAATAGAATGTCAATATGTTAGTAATTTAACACACAAAAAAATTTTTACATGTACAAATTATTATCGAACTATAAATTATTCTGAGTATAGTGATTACAAAATATAAAAATTGAAATAACACTCAATTCACGACTTATTGTTACAATAAACACGCCCCTAGACAAAGCCTAGAGAACCTGTATAAGAAATTCGCCTCTACCCGAAGGAAAACCAGAGAAAAACCCGGGCCAGGATAGGGCTACAGAATTTATGTACACAACTGTGCCAAAGTTGAGTACACGTAAAACTATATTAATATGAGCCATACAACAACATAATCATGCAAGAAAATTGTTTTTTAAAAATTGTTATAAGTTATCTAAACAGTACTACAGCAATGGCGTGATAAAGTACTAGACAAAATTAACTTTTATTCAAAACAATAAATTCTTTTACATTGTAGAAGTACTGGTGCAGGAGGTGGTTTTTAACCGCAGATTTGAAGAGATTCAATTTCATAATTTCTTTTATATTTTTGGGCAGGGAGTTATATAGAACAATTCCCGAATGATATGGTCCTTTTTGGCAAACAGCAGTTGATACTCTAGAACGATGAAAATGATTCCTATTGCGAGTATCGTGTTCGTGAATGAGACTGTTTCTTATTAAACAAGGGTGGCACTTTAGTAATTCGGTCTTAACAAACATGAACCTTTCGTAAATATAAATGCAGGGAAGAGTTAAGATATTTAATTCCTTGAATAAAGGTTTACAAGAGTTTCGGGGGTGAGATTCACAAATTATCCGAACTATCCTCTTTTGAATTCTGAAAGTTTGAATGCTCTGACCGGAATTAACCCAGAAGATAATACCGTAACATAAATGGGAGTAAACGTTTGAAAAGTATACGCAACGGGAAATATGTGGACTAACTACGTTAACTAAGATTCGGAATGCATAACACAATTTGCTTAATTGGGAATTAAGATCGTTAACGTGACAATTCTATTTGAGGTTGTCTTGGATATGGAGACCTAAAAATTTTGTATTCGTAACAGTTTTTAATTGTGTACAGTTTAAAGAAAGAGAAGCCTGGGGTAAAGATTTTTTGATACTATTGTGAAAAAACAGACACTGTTTTGTCAGTGTTTACAATGAGACGATTTGCATGGAACCAAGTCGAAAGGTTTTTGAGCGTTGGCGTGTTTACATAGTAAATTAGTGTCATCAACAGATTTTGCAATCTGATGTGGATGATGACATGTCGTTCACATACAATAAAAAGAGTATAGGACCGAGAATTGAACCTTTCGGTACTTCGCAAGTATGTGGCTTTGTTTCTGAAAGACAAGGCTGAAGTATTTTATTTTTAGTATAGGACATTTCGACCCGTTGATATCTATCTTTTAAATAAGAAGTTAGCCATTGATGTGGAAGTCCACGAATGCGTAAAGAATGCAATTTGGAAAGGAGTATTCCGTGATCGATGACATCGAATGCTTTGAATAAATCAAGAAAATCGCCCTGAGGATTTTCTCCACGGTCAAGAGATGTGGTAACATCGTTTAAGAAACAAAATATGGCGCTTGTAGTGTAAAAGGATTTACGAAAACCGTATTGATCGTCAGGGAAAGTTTTTTTTTTAAATCTAGAAGTCGCTTATAGAACAATTTTTTTAATGATTTTTGAGAAAGTGGGTAGTAGAGGTATACAACTTACTTTTCCATTTTCTTTCCTCCAATTTTTTGTTATTGTAAAAAGAGCTATAAACGGAATGCTAATATGACAATAGTCGATATGAAAGTATTATCTTTAGAAGCTCTTCACGTAATAAATATATTAATTTGTGTATTATTAGAGATTTTCACGTCCGGGGACCTGTTTAGCTGACTGAACGTCATAGAATTTAAACGTTGTTTCAGATGCCATGTTTTCTTTTTCATGAAAAGTATGACCGAGAAGGGAACGTGAAAAGAAAACTTGAGTGAAAGATGATGAAGCGGAAACAAGATTGAAACAGAGGCAGAAAGTTTGGAGAGGGGTTAAAGCGGATGGATGAGAATTTTTATGTGAAGAGACAGGGAGGAAATGGAATATTGAAAGAAAGGAAGAAAGACAGGGTTATGTTGCACGAGATTATTTTCCAAAATTTTTAGTAACATAAGAAAAAAGAAGAGTTATGGTAAAATACCCATAGATATTTCAATGTTGTGACCTGGCACGAATCGAGCAGCCAATAAATTTATACTAGAGCAAAAACGAAAACAAAAAAAAAAAGCAGAAAGTTCAAAACCATTGGAAAGTTGAGCTAACAATTCAACAAATAGTTTTAAGGACGTCATGGGCCATGTCCTTTGCCGGGACGAGGAAGTAGTTCACAGAGATACGTGCATGTGTCACACGGTAAAGCAAAGAAACTGCGCGCCTGCACGTTGTCAGATATCCAGAACGTTGTCAGTGAACAAAACACACGAACTGGAACGTGGAGCGAATACATGACTTCAGTTTCTTTCACTTTTTACCATGAGACCGTAGTAATTTTACGCTACTTCTGCAGAAATCCCGAGATCGATGGCTTTCGGAATGCACTGAATCTTATGACCAATCAATCGAATTTTTCAGTAATCATGTTGCGGACAACTGCACACTTTTTCTCCAAAAAACAAAACTGATAAATTTGGCATTTGCTACAAAAATTGTATTTGGTATTTGTTGGTATTTGCTTTCCACCTAAATCAAAATTTCGCAACCAAACAATATCCATTAAGAAAAGGAATCAAACAATTACTAAATAAATTAAATATAATACTTACTTAATATGAAGATTTTATATCTAATATTAATATTTCGACAATCTATTCTGCATCAAAATGCATGTGTTAAAAGAAATATAATTTATTATTTTCTTTAATTCAAAAGTTTAAAATGCTGGATTTTTCATTAACTATTTCGCAGAAGTAGAAAAGGAATCTAGATAATGTTTTTATATCTAGTAAAGTAATTTTGTTGTATTTTTAAAGTTAACTCTTCAATTACGTGAGTGGGAATCTCAGTTAATCTAAGTTTATTAATGAGTTTAAAATAGAAATTACGTCCATATTTTACATTTTAAGTTTTAAAAATTAACTTCTTCACAGTTTGGTCAGTGAAAGCATGATAAAATATTTCTTTATAACGATAATATAATTGTGTTTGGAAGGAAAATCACTTTTCATGAATTATTATAATCGAATTTAACTTACATTATTTGGGGCATAAATCAAAATTTGGGACTATTGAACGGAAAAATATGTTTTGTCAAAAACATAGAAAGGTGTGTCAAAATGGAAAGAGGCAATATAAAGTTATATGCCTTGCAATTTTCCTTCTACACAAAAAATCGTTCAAATAGCATCAAGATGTTTGCATGTTGTCACTTTTTATCACATTTGACATTAATTTTTTTTTGTTGGGGCTTTAGGGCCGAGGTCATTTGAGCCCATACAAGTAGGGAAAAATGCAGTTTCGCACCATAGAGAAGAGCCGTAGTGACTCTTCCCCGTGTGTGGGACTCGCCGAATATCTCGACCATACCCACTAAAAAACCCTCCTGAATTCAACAAATATCTAAATACAAAGATGAAAGCAAAGAAAACTGTATTCCAATACATTATATCACAAAAAAAGGAAAACAATATCCAAATATTATATTTTCTAATTACAGAAACGAACGATGAAAAGAAAGAAGATATGAAAGATGAAAAAGGAATGCTTAATTTTAAACCCTCCCGAGAACTTGTGAGACGAGCCCCGATCTACTCATAAAATTCAATAGTTTATTAACATTAACCGTTTCATTTCCGAGAATTGTTGGTAATACTGCAGCCAGACCAATTTGTCTCCGTATACTTCAGTATCATCTGCAATCAGTTAGTAGGTGACGCACTGTCAGAGAACAGCTACACTCCTCACAAACGGGTTCATCATCAAGTAGTAAGAGATACCTATGAGTGAGAGGACAATGTCCTATGCGCANGGGTTAGCAAGACCTCGTCGTGCCGGGCTGGCCTACAGGAACAGCTCCATGACTTAATAGAAGATTTGATAAGTCGTAGCTTATTCCTTTCAACAGCTAACCACTCATTGTTCCATTCACTGAGAAACCTCATCTTGACGGAATTTAGGAGATCTCGTTTTGGAATCGTGGACAAATCCACGCGAGTCTTAAGGCATACCGACTTTGCGGAAACGTCTGCTTCCTCATTTCCTCTGATACCCACGTGCCCGGGAATCCAGCAAAACATTATATTCTTTCCATCACTTTGCAGTGAGAAAAGTACATCCTGGCTGTTCTGGATCAGCTTATCAGCTGGATACATGTTCTTGATTGCTTGGAGGGCACTCAGCGAATCAGAACAAATCAGGAAATGTGATCCGCCGGAGCACTTGGTAGTTCGCAATGCTCGCAATATGGCGCAGCACTCATCGGTGTAAACGCTGCATAGGTCGCCATCAGCTTGCTTCGACCCGTCGTTATACACAGGGAAATGGACCCTGTGTTTGTAGAGGATTAGCCGAAAGTATACCCTCAACATCGGAGCTGGAGTGTTCTTCTTGTCATGACGCGGAAGATCGAAAATAATCTTCGGCTTGTGCAAAGCCCAAGGATGAGTCTTACTAAAAACTTGATGTAAGACATTAGGTGTGCGTATAATCAAGGTTTCCTTAATTTGTTTACAGCGATATCCAAAAGGTTTGGTTGCTCTCAGTCTGTTGTTGTAGAAACGGATGGAAGAAGAGGAAGGATGAAAAACTGCGTTGTGCACCAGATTGTCGGGTAAAGTTAGCACGTGACAAAAGTGACGAAGCATGAGGATATGCCGCCGGATGTAAAGAGATGTTTCGCCACTCTCGGCATACAAACTCGGAATGGGACTAGTGCGGTATGCTCCCGTAACTAGTCGAATTACTGCATGATGGACACTATCCAACATCTTTAAATAGCTTGCACGAGCAGAGCTATATACAACGCAGCCATAATCGAACCGAGATCTTATGAATGCTCGATAAAACTGGTGCAAGGAGCAGCGATCAGCGCCCCATTCCCTGCTACTCAGGCACTTCAATAAAATCAGAAACTTTAATGTTCTTGCTCTTAGGTCTGTCAGATGTTCAATCCCATTCAGTCTCTGATCAACGATTAGACCTAAGAATTTTACAAAAGGATAGAATTTGAGAACGTTGTTCCCCATGGAGAGGTGAGGTTCTGCCAGAAGGCTTGGTCTCCTACTGAAAAGAACACAGTGTTTTCTCAGCAGAGAAATTAAAATCGGTCATTTTCGACCAGTGGCATAATCTATTAAGGACGAGTTGGATTTTTCGCTCCGCACCTGTGACACTCTGCGATGAACAAAAGATAGCAAAGTCATCGACAAAAAGAGATTGTAAAACAGGACTCTTTACAGCAGACGTTATGCTGTTTATGGCTACTGCAAATAAGGTGACATTCAAGACTGAGCCCTGAGGAACACCGTTCTCTTGAAGAAGGAGATCCGAGGTGTCTCTTCCAATTCTATAAAGGAAGGAATGTTAATCCAAAAAGGACATGAGCATCAGAGGAAGACGTCCTCTAAATCCCCAGGCGTAGATTTTTTTCTGGGGCTTTAGGGCTCGTCAATATTAAGGTCATTAGAGCCCATCCCAAGCATAGAGTCGTTGTAAAATGCCATGATGCCAAGTAGTATCGAAAGCCTTCTCGATGTCAAAGAATATTCTGATAAGATGTTGTCTTCGGACGAAAGCATCTTGAATTGCTGATTCCAGGAGAAGTAAATTGTCCACGGTTGAATGGAACTTCCTGAAACCACACTGAGATAGACTCAGCAAGTCATGCTGTTCAAGATACCAGATGAGACGTCGGTTGATAATTCTCTCCAGAGTTTTACCAACGCAACTTGTCAAGGCAATGCTTCGATAACTACTGATTTTCGTTTTGTCTTTACCTGGTTTTAGTAAAAGGATTAGCGTTGCTTCCTTCCACGAATTAGGGAATACTACCTCGGACCATGAAAGATTTAAGATATCCAGAAGGTATTCTTTTCATTCAAGACTGAGTTGTCTCAGCATTTCATAATGAATTGAATCAGGGCCAGGAGCAGTGTCGAGGACAGTCGCTAGAGCTGACTCAAGTTCCCACATGGAGAAGGAAGAGTTGTATGGTTCCCAGTTGGTGGAACGAAAGTCAAAAGATGTGCTCTCTGCTACTTCCCTTTTTCTCGCGAAATCAGGATCGCAGTTTGCTGTAGATGTTAGGTCAGCAAAGTATTCAGCCCTCACTGTTGCCATGTCTCTGTTGTTGGTGAGAATCCGACCCTGATAATTGAGTCCGGATATTGGGACTCGAGAATACCTTCCAGATATCTTTCGGATTGACTCCCATACTTTAGTGGACGATGTTGTTCTCTTAATGGTGCTTAAAAACTCTTTCCAGGAGGTGGATCTAGATACTTTGATAGTTCTGCGCGCTTTTGCTCTAGAAATCCGATATGCGGCGAGGTTTTCCGGAGATGGACTAGCCTTAAATTTCCGTAATGCTCTTCGCCTTGCCCGAATGGCGGAGCGATATGCGTCGTTCCTCCAGGGCACATGAGGTCTTCGCAGTAAAATAAATGTTTTCGGAATGGATTCTTCAGCGGCGTGATGAATCACCTGGGTCAGATGGTCGACCCTCTTTTGGACACTACCCGTTTCTCTGAAGATAGACAGTGAACGGTACAGTGTCCAATTTGCTTTTATGAGAATCCATTTCCGTGGCTTGCATTCGGGAACAGTTGCACGTTCCTGCAAGGACAACCAGATAGGATGATGGTCGCTACCATGCAGATCATCTTCTACCTTCTATTTAAAGATATCAGCAGCTTCAGGAGAGCAAATTGACAAATCTATAGCAGTCGAAGGCCCGGTGGCAAACGCAAAGTGCGTCATCTCCCAGGTGTTCAGTAGACATAAATCTTCCCGCTCAAAGAGACAATTCAGCAGTCGGCTCCTGGGGCAATCGCTTGACGATTCCTACAGTGCACTGTGGGCGTTGAAATCTCCGAGGAAGAGGAATGGTCGAGGGAGCTGGTGAATTAAATCCCTGAGGGAAGCTTCCGAGAAATCTCGTGTCGGAGGAAGATAGATTGAACACACGGTCATGGCTGGCACGCTATGAACTTTGTCTGCTATAGCCGAATTTGAGTTTGTAGGAGAACAGGTGAGCAGAGGATTGTGTTTCTGACAAACACGGCAACTCCACCTCTTGCTCGATCTCCCGTGGTGTCGTCATATCTGAAGCTGCAGTATCTTCGCAGAGAGGGTGAATGTTCTGGTGAAAGGTGTGTCTCTTGCAGGAAAATACAGATCGGATTATGACGCGCTACGAGTTGTAATTCTTCATGTTGTGTTCTATAGCCATTCAGGTTCCACTGAAGTATGGAAGCCATTACTGTTTCGAACCTTGGGGGTCAGGTTCGTGAATGTGTATTTCCGCGTCACCGTCGGACAATACACGTTCTTACTCCGAGGAAGAAAGCACAGAGACGTTCTTTTTACGTCTGTGCGATTTTTTGCTAGGTAATTAAACAGGCTTCAAGGGTTTAGCCCTAAAACCAGGCTTTGTCTTTGTCTGTGTCTTTGTTGCAGTAGGTTTATTACTACTTGTTTTTTTTGTAGTAGATGATTGGTGTTGTTTTAGGTTTCTCGGGAAGGGCTGAGTCATTTTTCTTGCCGCATTTGCACTGACATGTGCATGACGTTGTCGTCGACACGTCAGTGAAATCGGCCTGAACACATACGTTTTTCATCTGCTTTGGAGTCTTGGCTGCGGTGGTGTAACTGGTAGAAAATACAGGGTGTAAAGCCCTGTATTTCTTCAGCGCTTCACCGTACTTGATCTTCTCCATAGTTTTTATTTCCTGCAGTTTCTTTTCTTCAAGAAATGCGACACACTCCCTGCTCCATACCGGGTGACTGTCTGTGCAATTAATGCACTTTGCAGGCCCTGGGCATGAGATGCCGGGTTCGTGTGCCTCCTTTCCGCACTTTCCACAGGTATCACGTCCCTAACACGATGTTGTCGTGTGTCCAAACCTCTAACACTTATAACAGCGCAGAGGATTTGGTATAAAGGGACGGACCGGCAGGTTCAGCCATACAGACTTCAGTTCCTTTGGTAGTTTAGGACAGTCAAATGTCACGATGAAGGAACTGGTCTTCTCCAGAACACCATTTACCTTCCTCATGATCTGACTGACCTCATCTACATGGTCAGCCTCCCATTCTACATCTAGTTCTTCTGTTGCCATATCAATAAGGTCCCTGCAACTTACGACCCCCTTGCTGCGATTAAGCGCAGCATTGAGCTCGCATTTCACCGGGAACTCTCCCAACAAAATACATTTTAAAAGTGCCAACTCTTGCTTGTTGGTGTTTGTTTCCAACAGCATTGACCCATTACGTAACCTTTTAATTGATTTCAGCGTTCCAACTAAACCCTGCAATCCTTTGTAGATATAGAACGGGGATACGTTTTCAAGTGTTCCGTCTATACGTGACATGACAATAGAAACATTTTCATGTGAAATGTTCTGTTTCGTATCCTTATTTGTTCCTGAAGCAGGAGGGGTGTTAACCCTCGGTCGCTTCGAAGACCCTGAGGCGTAATACTTACCTTGCGGCTCGCCCACTCCGCAAGGGAGGGGAAAACAGGAATCTTTCATTTTGACCGACGAGTTCGGTT
>NNCF01129169.1:100813-116636 GCA_002313205.1 Laupala kohalensis
TCTTCCCCGTGTGTGGGACTCGCCGAATATCTCGACCATACCCACTAAAAAACCCTCCTGAAATCAACAAATATCTAAATACAAAGATGTAAGAAAAGAAAAGAAAACAATAAAAATACATTATATCACAAAAAAAGAGAAAACAATTTTTAAATATATTTTCGAATTACAGAAACGAACGATGAAAAGAAAAGACAGTAAAGATGAAAAGGGAATGAAATTTTTTTAAACTCTCCCGAGAACTTGTGGGAGGAGCCCCGATCTACTCATAAAATTCAATAGTTTGTTAACATTAACCGTTTCATTTCCGAGAATTGTTGGTAAATCTGCAGCCAGACCAATTTGTCTCCGTATACTTGAGTATCTTCTGCAATCAGTTAGTAGGTGACGCACTGTCAGAGAACAGCTACACTCCTCACAAACTGGTTCATCGTCAAGTAGTAAGAGATACCTATGAGTGAGAGGATAATGTCCTATGCGCACGCGAGTCAGCAAGACCTCGTAGCGCCGGGCTGGCCTACAGGAACTGCTCCATGACTTAACAGAAGATTTGATAAGTCGGAGCTTATTCCTTTCAACAGCTAACCACTCATTGCTCCATTCACTCAGAATCCTCAACTTGACGAAATTTAAGAGATCTACGAGTTCGGAGGAAGTAAATGTCCGGTGACGTGTAGCCCCCGCATCACGCCACTAAGCCTTGCTCAACTGAGGTTCGGCAGTTGACCCAGAGGTTGTCCGCTAGTGAGTGTTTGTCCTCAACACCCATTCACCTCATCGGCGCGTAACACACCTTGAGGTTTAGGGTTTTTTTATAGAGGTTTAATCCTTCCTCGCGAGCCGGCCAATGAAGGCAAGATCTCCGCCCTTCGAAACATGCAACTTTCCACCGTCGCACCAATGGTGGTCGCTGAAGCATGTCCAAAGCTTACGGTGTCCGAGGACTGATGGCGCAATACCCGTCCCCAGCTCGGAACCGTGGGGGCCCAGGGGGCTTACATCTAGTAAGTACGTGTTTGGCGAACACGGGTCCCTAAGCTGAGTTTGGCATTGCTTCCACTAACTTGTGCTATGCTCCTTCCTTTCTCTTTCCTCACCTCCCTTGGTCACCTCTTGTTCTTTTCGATCCCGACGCTATTAGAGCTAGGGTATCTTTCATTTTCCCCTTCCTCCTTTTCTTCTTCTCCTCTTTCTTCTTTCCCCCGCAGGAAGCTCAGTTTCGAGTGAGTATGGGCTTGGCAAGAAGAAAGAGAAGAAGGAGAAGAAGAAAGAGAAGGAGAAAAGTAAAGATACCCTAGCTCTAATAGCGTCGGGATCGAAAAGAACAAGAGGTGACCAAGGAAGGTCAGGAAAGAGAAAGCAAGGAGCCCGGCACAAGTAAGTGGAAGCAATGATAGACTCAAGCGTATCTCCAATTTTTTTCTAGTATTAAGCTTAAAGATTGATGATTCTATTCACAGAAAATCTTGTACGAGAGTCCAGGACCTGGAGTCGTGACATATTGCCGTGAAAAATTGAGAGGAAAAGAAGAATTCCAAGAATCAACAGTCATTTCGTAGACATTTTGGTCATTTATAGATTTTTTTCTCCATTCACACATTTATCGTTTACACACTAAGAGCGTTATAGAAACTTATCACAGCCTTGTAATGATTTGGGGACATTGTCAAAGTAAAAAAATATTATTTATTGATTATATATTAAACAAATTCTTAATTGCCAAATACTGAAAGTGCAAGTCTTTGATGCATAATGTAAAAATATTAAATTTGCTGCTCCGTATGCATTAAACCATTGTGATCAAAATTTGGAATAAATGAGATTAAAAAATATTATCGGTTTTTGAAATGAAACTTCCTTTATAGTCATAAAAATATGCACCAGACCGATGATTTATTGATCACGAATCGAATAGGACCTTCTAAGGTATGAACTTCAGATCGATGGTTCAACATCAAAATCAACCTCGTAACCTACGTCAATTATTATTAACTTATTGTAGATTAAGTAATTGTATAAACCATCATTTTCAAAGAACATTAATTAAAACAGAAAATAAAATAATTTCAGAGCACTAGAATCATTTTCAAAGTTTGAAGAAAATAACGAGACATTCAGATGTGTTCAAACAGAAAGAACGAAAGTTTTAACAGTTGTCAAAACATTTTGCGAAGTATGTGTGGCCCGACACGGTCTGCTGCGGTCATCTTATCTCGTCAAGCACAAATTGTAAAAAGAAAAACCTGTTCCAAAAAAATGCCTTCGGCAGAAACACGTAGCTCATCCACAGGAGATGGAGCAAGTCTAAAGGGTATCTTGCGAGGAGTGGTAGACAAGGGGAGAAAAGGGTGGATGTAAAGGGGGTCGGACAGCGTCTGCCACCCGTCAGCACGGTGTTAATTGGCTACGCACCGCCGACTGCCGTCTGATCCTCAATACATGGTCGCTACGCCCCGTGACACCTAACACCCCACTGCGCCCACAGACAGCTCTTCGATGGAAACGGGCGACGAGGGTGGTGCATATGTCACTAATCACTCGGAGAGAGGGATATTCGCTCGTTATTTCAAAGGAGTCTTCCTTGATTGAATCGTTAAAATTAATTCGTTGAGGAATATGTCCATTCCAATGACCCTTTTAGACACCGTAAAAATTAGTGCAAACAACTCCATGGATGTAATTTGCTACTAGTAACGCAAATATTTCCGTGACTGCTCAGTGCTGGATGTATGAGAACTCAAAATGAACTTGAAGAAAAAACAATCTCTTGTCTACAACCTTTTCGTTCCGTGACAGCGTGACGAAAATAATTCATGGCTAATTTCCTTTTATGTCATAATTACTTATGCAACTGACTTTTGGATATAATAAATGTCACTTAATTCATTAAAGTACAAATCGAACTGTTTAAATATAGCATCTGGGAAACTTGCGACACATCAATGACGCTACGTTGAAGAAGATATCCGACCTCCACTTTTATACACAGACGGGAGAGGGAAAGTTGTGAAATAACATTTAGCAAGTATATAGCATCAAACTAAAGTATACATTTTCAGAAGACTCTTGATTCGATACGGATGAAATTTATTGGTTATATTTTGAATGTTAAAAAGCATGATCATGCTGTACACTTTGAAGATAATTTTTTTATTTGTATTTTCTCTGATAAACTATTTAATGATTCTAAATGGACTTAAACTTATTTGTGCTCGAATTAATTTTAATTAAGAGTAACATTCCTTCAACAAATATATGAAAATTTTAAAAAATATTCACAATTTTTATACAATTAATAAAAATATATAACTAAATATCAACTTTATCGAAACAATAAGAAATTTTGTCACGAGAAACCTAATTAATCGATTCAGAAGTTGATAACACTCTATATATTTTAGTTATAACTACAGCCTGGTGTATATATTAGTGCTGTCAAATATTCATACTTGCGCTCGTATTTATATGCTCGGAAAGTAAAGTACTAGTAAGCAATAATTGGTAAGGATTTTGTGTTATGGTCATCAGAGAAATTACACATGCCTACTTTTAGATCAAAACGTTGACATGTGAATAGGATTTTTTCTTTTCTCTAATGACCAAACCGCAAAAGCCTTACCATATTGTTAATAATAGAAAAATGGTCGAAAATCAGAATAATAGATTGGTACTAATAAACATATTTCCAATGTTTGTATTGGTTTGGAGAAGCTAAAAAGGAAATAAAGGAAACGTGAGCTGGATGGTGTCTGTCAGGAGCACCTGGCTGTCACCGCGCGTCCGTTCGTTGGCAATCGCCTGCATCCGCTGGCATCGTTCGTTGAGTCATCGGACACCCCTTCCATGCACACCGGTTCACATCACGCGGCGACAGACGAGTGCGAGAAAAAAACCGTCCGTGGCGCCAGGATGTGGACATACGAAACATCAAAGAAAAGAAAAACCGAGAATTAGCTTCTTCATTTAGAACTGAGCTTCTCAATATTTATGCAATACAAACACATCACTACCTACCACGTTCCTATGTGTTGAAAAGTTGGATTGAATTCACATATGATCTGATTGAAGCTGCGAAAATATATGGTTTTATTTACCCTCATTTTTCTCCAAACCACTTAAAGTTACTATACAAACATCTAATGAATTTATAATGAATAAATAAATTATTGCTAACATACGTTGTTAAATTGGTTATTACGGTTATACGTTTTATCTCTTAATTATGAAAATATAGAGTTCAATAGTTCAAGACTAATAACAGTTCAATAAGTAATGGCGCCATTCTTTGCGAGAACATTTCGGTATAAGTTAACAAAAAATGTTACAATATTATAAGTATCATTCCCAATAGAAGTATTTTGATTGTACCTCAACACTTGCTAAGAATTGAATGATGACAAATACACATGCTTTAAGTTTTGTTCCCTGATAGTTCCGTACTGTCCAGCGCATGTGAAGAAACGAAATCCCATTTCAGTGGCGTTACAGCAGGCGCTACAGAGAAATTACGAACACTTGCGATCCGTTCGATAAGTTCGCGAATTCCTTACGGATTTTAAATTCTGGATTCGTGGTTACGGTCAACCAAACTCGTGATTCGTGCGCGATGGGGGAATCAGTAGAATGAAGCGACTAACACTTGATTGTTTGGCGTCGGCTGGCTTAATTATAATACTTCCAAGTAATAAAATAGGTTAATTTTCTCAACAAATGACTAACGAATATGGCAAATATTCAAGAGGGCCGTATAATTCTTAAGAAAATTTATCCCCAAGTCCATTGAACTAGAATAATAATTTACATTACTAATCTTTTTTTCTTTTTTTTTTTTAGTTTTAATTTAAGGAGGGTAGTAGTTCATTCGGTCAATTGTACTTTTATTTTCATTTAATTACATCTCCAACCCGGTTCTCAATTGGATTAGAGAGAAGTGTGATTCTGCAAGAATAAATTTTCTCATTAACCTACAATGGACCTAGACCAATTTCTTTTGATGCGATGCGTGCGCGGTCGCATCGCGCTGGAGATTGCTTTCTGGTGATATAATATTACCACCAAGTTGTATTTAGCTTGTCAATACAGAGGATCTTGAAGTGTATCTTTATCCCGGGACTTTGTAACAGTTTCACTCAAAAATTAAGAACGAATTGAATGCAACTTTCAACAGTCGTATTCCTGAAAATATTGTACATTATCACGGAGCTAGGTGTTATTTTGAAATAAAATGAGAGTCAGAGTAAGAATTCCAAAAAGAAACTAGTGATGCAAAACCATTGCATACACTTTCTCATATACGTTTCTCCGTCAGCAGTATAGAGTGAGAAAAAATTCTATAATGAAAGGGTCTTTTCTGGCGTGGACCTCTATATTATGGTCGTCTTCCTGTGCTCTGTCCATACTCAAAGTCGCTAGATGAACTTATTACTGTCTGTTAATTGCAATTTGAAAGTAAAATAAATATTCACAATATTATTTCGAAACTTATAGCGACATATCAGTCTTATAAATATCGTAAAAGTGTTATGTAAATTTAATTTTGTTGTAGACAGAATTTGATGTATTTTCATACATGCAGAGCGTCCTCCTACGTATTTTATCATTATCATATCAGTTTACGAAAAGTGTATTCTATGTCTGCTTGGTCCATTTACACTGCTAAATATTATTCAAGCTTACACAAGTAAACTAATGTGTAAATGTAGCAGACATAAATTATTTTACTGTGTCCATACCAAACTTTCCAGAGAAATACTGCTAATGCGGATGTAATGCATACTAATTGTACTTTACGTACAGAAAATTTAAGCAAAATCTATGGAGCCGTATTCAAAAGAGTACTTTGCCCTTCATGTGAACTACACTTTTTTGGTAAAAAAAAACAAAACAAATTAGAGCACCTACGTCGATAACAAGTAAATTCTACTGTAAATTACATTTTATTAATTCCTGTCGCTCCTCTTCGAGCATAGAGCTTCCGTGAAACGCGTCCATCAGACCCTGTTGTTGGCCAGCTTCTTTACTTCAAATACGAAATACGTAAATATGAAATGCGAATTCAAATGATTCATCCATTTATTCAGAGTCGCTGCGCACAAGACGGACGGACGTTATGTCAAAAACAACTTTTTCAGAATCAGGGATCGCCAAAACGGATATTTCCGTGGAAACCTCGTTTTCCAATATTTCACGATAACAATACTTTCTATATACTACTATAAGAGAAAGTAAAATAACGTACAGGGGAGGTTCTTTATTGATACTTACTTTCAGCTTTCGCTGGAAAAGAATTACCTAGGTACGAGTTTCTGTAACCAAACTAGCCTCGGGCATTATTGTGAGAAAATTCTTCTGACAATGTGATATGTATTTAGAATTACGGTTCTTTGCACAGCTTCCAGTTAAAGTAAGTTTTTATTTTTTCAGACTACTCCACCAGACTTCTCAGTGCACGGTACACCAGTCACTGATAAGATAATTGGGTGGATGGAAACTTTCTCCTAGTACCACTTAGCTTTCCATTCTTCAGCCATGGATACATATGTTAGCTTTCTCTATAAAGGTTTTCTGCAAGTTATTATTTTTATGCACAGCAGCGTCCAGTACCTTTGTTTCCTTATGCATTGTCTTTGATCTCCCTATCGGGGCGGTTGACATATATAGTTTTATTTTAACATTTATTATTATTATTATGCACAGGTTAGTTTTGAGTCGATTCTGATCATGAACTCTGCTCCTCTACCTAACCTCAAAATATTTTACTGTTTGTAAGGATATTGAGATTTAAAAATAGAGGTGATTTTTAGATTTAAAACTTGGAAGCAAAATTAGGGACTCTCCCGGTGCCACAACATTCCTGAAATCAATTGTGAGATGAGGTTTCCACAACATTATTGCTCAGGGAATTAAAAGATTATTCTAGTAAAGTAACGTAAAAATGTCTCCTTGGAAAAATTATTATGGAATTACACAGACTTCGTTAGACCACTACTTTGGGTTCAGTAATTCTAGTAGTTTTAATTGAAAAAATATTTTTGCAATATTTTTCGATCAAATATTGTCAATATAAATAACCATAAATTATCAGAAAAGTATTCAATTTATAAAGAATTTGTCAATATAAATCCTTCCATGGTAATTTTATAATTATTGAAACACAGAAAAACTACGAAAGAGAATTATTATCTCACTTTACACCTCACACACAAATAATTTTCTTTAAACTACGTCTTATTTGATTCAGCGTTTCATTCTTACTAATATATAAATATTTAACGCAAAAACATGTCTGTCCACTACCTGAACTAATGAACTAAACCACTGAACCGATAGTGATAAAATTTGGCAAGGAGATAGTTTAGATGTTCTGATTGAACATAGGCTAATTTCTACTTTTAAAATGTGTGATAAGAAAGATAGAAATGTTTTTGACAGCAAATATTGATAAAATTTAAAAAACAGTTACATGTGCTTACGCTGCATAAACGGTTAGAGATAGGTGACAACTATGAATGGCGATATTGTTTGCCTCAAAGTGTTCTACAAAAAAGCCCGCGATTGCACATGTCTATCTATAGAAATTAACCTAAATTATTGATTAAATGTTATTAAAAATTATTAACAGTTATTAAAAGTTATTAGAAGTGTTAAAATACTTTAATTTAAGAGTAATTTACGAAGTAAAAAAATCAATCATCATCAAATTTTATGGATGGTGCGTTTTTGTGCATTTTACAAAAATAAAAAACCGTCTTTAAATTGTAAAGTTTCGACGAATAGTTTTACAAGAATTTTAATGATATGGTGCAGCCGCGTCATGCCTCGGATGCGAAAATTCATCCGGCTCGGTTCCCGCGAGATGGTGTAGTGTTTACAGCCAAGTTTTTTATTAAATTTTTATTATTATGAATTTGAAAGCTGTACGTGTTTTTCGAAACCAGTAAGTATTTTGATATATATGTATATATAAATTTTTTCCTGAGTAAAAGAAGATAAGTCCAAGAATCCCCGGTAATGTTTTAAAGGACTCCACGTGACTGAGGAAGGTTAGATTCCGAAACTGTTCCGCCCAATTGATTGAAGACTAGTGTCGCTCCATTTTCAACATTTCCGCACACACGTGATACACTTAGCAACGAATCATAATTTAAGAGTTTGGTCGAAGATTTAATAACTTTAATCAACAACATTAAATTTACATTTATTATGCTGGCAGTTGGTACAAACACATCACCTAACTTGTGGTACGAGTTGAGTTGTAACTCGTCGCTGTTGATTATCACTGAAACTTGATTACTAAAACATAACTGAAAAGTACCTCCTTCCGAGCCAGCTTCCACACCAGGAGCAGGGAAAGAAAATTAGTTCAGATCACGATGATAGTAGCGTACAGAATAATCTAGACACATCTACACATCCATGTAGTTGATAGTAATTATTGGTATCATAATTTCATGGTAACTTTACTAATAATACGGATAAACTAAATAGTGAGACCTTTAGAATTCAGTTGATGGTGCCGCTCATATCTTACAAATTTGTCATAAAACTTTATGAAGTGATCCGACCCCCATTTCATTGTTTTGGTGATTATTCTCTTCATATTTATTTATATTTTATTCTCGTTCTTCACCTCATGACTCACAAAAGACAAACGTAAACTTGAGTAAAAAATGGAACCGAGCTACTTGTGAAAAGTACATTCCAAATTTCTCCATGGTAGTATATTTAAATGTTTTTATAACTACGACCAGTTTTTTAAATACTAAATGACTTTGATTTAATAACAAATCAAAAATTAATTAATTAATCAAAAGTTATAAAAATAACTAATTTTTAAAACGAAAATTCCGAGAAATACCTGCTGCTAGATAAACTCATAAACATTACCCACCTTTGGAGATACAATGACGTGATATCTTCGGAAAATAGTTATTTTAACAATAATTTAGTTATTTTAACAACTAACCCCCACTTAAAACTAACAGAGTTAACTCATCACAACAATTGTATATTCTAAATGAAAAATAGTGAAAATTGTTTGGGCTCGGAGTTAAAGTGTTTAATGATAGCTCATCTCTCGAGAAGATTTGTTTAATTGTAAGTACATTAAGACGAAATGAAACTGGCATCTAACTTTACACTTTGCTAAATCCAATGGTATGCTTACCTTGAATCACTAGCAAGTTGTCTGACTCATCTTCGACGTGGATAATTATTTACTAAGACGACACAAGGAAGCGCTTGCAGAGATGACATAAAATTATTTAACCAAAGCATTATGTCATTCATTATATGTCGGGAAGCTACCCTGCGATATAGTCGATTAGTGCTCTCTTATCTCACGTCATTTACTCAGAAATAACATTTCCCCCCAATAAATATTAAGAAACAGTTGATTTTATAATTGAACTATAAAATCTTAACTTATGTTCACAACCCCCGAACGATATAAACAAGTCACATGATAACGAGAATTTGAAATGATTTTACAAATGTTAAGTTATACTATAACACGTCGAAGAGAACAGAATAAGATTTTCTTCTAAGTTTCTCTCCGTAGATAGACCGATCTTAGCGATTATAGCACACGGATTTTTTTATTAAACTGAAAATGTCGAGTGATATGGAAATAAAGCTCGTTAACTCCACATTAACAAGATTATCATCGATCATAAACAGCCCTTAAGTGTGTAAATTTCTTGTAATAATCTCATGAAATACTTCATATTTCTCCGTCCTTTGCGGTCGATCTTTTATTCTCGGGAATAATCTTCCATTACATCTAGGGCATAAATAAGCTTCAATTGCACTGCAAGTATTCGACAAAGACAAAGAAAACGCCAAGGGCCTACGGTCTGAATGACAGTCGGGTATCCACTGTCCAAGAGAACAATGCCCATTCCCCAGCAGTTACCATGTCGGGAGACTTATGGGCCGGCGGCTATTGCTCGCTGTGCCGACGAGCGCCGGATGGTGGCGTCTAGAACGTGCTCAACCGACGGACTGCCCTTCGGCGACCCGAGACGAGAACGCGTTGCCCCACCTCACCCCCACCCCATCCCCACTACACCGAACCGCCAACTCTTTCACCACCACCATCGCCACATCAGCGGAGGGCTTCTAACACTAGTACGTAACTCGTGTCCTACTCCAATTGAAGAAGTTTTTTTTCTCTCTCTCTCTTTTCGGAATCTGAAGTAATCTCGATTACAATTTTTTCGGAAGAAGATATTCTCTTACGGTCGTTAATTATTCCTACGTAAATACCGCATGACACCCACAATCAAAGCGGTTATCATTCTAACCCATATCAACATGCTAATAATTATTTTTTTAATGTGACTGAGAAGATATTTCAGTCAATTTTTGTTAGCGTGAAATAAGCTCATTATTTCTTATATGATCTTAATTGTTATAATATTTCAGAAATCATATTTCCATTCACATATTAGTAAACAAAGTAATTATTTCTATGATTGGTGAAGTGTATTTATGAACGAAAATGCATAATCAGCATAATAATATTTTTATTTTAGAAACGTTCGTCGTTATATCACGTATTTTTATATTTCCTACAGTTAGATACAATTAGTTGTAAAAAATTGTTTAGTAGTTTCACATTAAATCTGATCATACGTAATCCAGATTCTTTTAATAAATATGCAATAAGGATATAGTAAAACAATTAAGACAACGTAACTTGTAATGCAATCTTGATTTATATGCTTTATTTTACAATTAATTAATACTTATGTAATTAAAGTTATACAACTGAATTAAATTTTTACAATGATTGGGTAAAATGATTTTTCAAATAAAATTTCATAAAGCTCTATGCATTTATAATAGCTAAGAAATAAATTGCGAATTAATTTGGATTTGCTGCACAAATTTCATCATACTAACGCCAAAATTGAGGAAACTCAAAGATGATTAGATTTGTAAGTACGGCATCTGTTTTAAATTGTATTATTAAGTAATAATTATAGTTTATAGATATATTTAAGGGTTTCCACATCCACCTTTGTATTAGCTGTTGTTTACGCACACGTATTAGACCTTCCATTCAAATCCATGCCCAACCAAAACCGCAATTAAAATTCCGACTTTCGCAAAAAGCTCAAGAATTCTTATATGTATATTACCAAAGATATGCATCTCGTGAATAAGATCAGTTGACGGTAGTATACATCATGATTAGAATTTTTACATACAACTAGAGAGAGATAGGACTTCACAAGGAAGAGAGCAACATATTGCGGGTTTGGAATGCGTGGGCTGTTGCAGACGCATTGGCTATCAGGCGCCCATGAGACAGGCGACATCGTATCCACCCGAGTGCGATGGGGCCAAGATGCACTTGTGCGCCTGCGCCATGCAACCCGCGATGCGCAACGCCCCCTCGTCAGCGCATTGGTTGCAGCCGTAAGGACCGAGGGGTTGCGCTCCTACGTTGAGTCTCGCTTTTCAGCAAGGTGTTAGCAATAATCATTAGAAATTATTTTCCCTTCATTCTTTCAGGGCTACTAGGAAAGGGATATAAACCATTGTGTTAAAAAAGAAGCAAATCAGAACAGATTTTTCAAGAATCACACAAGTTAGAAATTTAGTTGAATGTCTCAGATATATTGTATCTTTGTTATCAAACAAATGTCTCAACCAATACTATCCTATGAGTAATTTCCGATATTTCTATCCATCTTCGTCGTGGATAACTCACCATATTAATTCCAGTATGAAACTCCTGAACCTTTATACGTATGATGCAAATACAACAAATTTTAAGTATGGAGGTCACAAAAATATGACATTTGTATTCATTATTTTCCACATATTGAATCATTTTCGAGATATACGTTATGAGTGAATAAACAGGAAACTTCCATTCTTGATTTTAAGATCATATTAGAAACGTAATATCAATATAATATTTACTGTGAGGACTACCATTTCTTTTAGATGGTATTTCTTTTATATTCTCCGTCGAACTTGTTAGCTGCATTCGATAGCCTTAAATCATGATTATTAATTTCAAAATTGTCATACAATTAAAAAATAAACTTTTTCTTGAATGAAAAATTATGAGCATAGATCATTTTTATTTACATTCATGTACAATATTATGAACTCTTTTGAATTATCTTAGTTTAAGTCAACACAGTAATTTGATCAAAAACAGTAAAAAAAATCGGCCTTTTAAAATGTCTCAATTTGAAACTTTCATTTTCTTAAAATGAGTCTTTTAATAATTGAAAACGAAAAATAAATCTTCTATTAATGTAAGCTTCCCAGTATGAAATTTAATCATTTAAATTTGAATGTTACAGAAGGAAAGGAAGCGGAAAGCAAACATGAGGGATAGCGTATGGAAAAGCATATATTTTTTTCATGGGAATCACATCAAATGTGATCAGAAAATGTACTGGTGTATAATATTGGCGCGAACAACACATGGTGTACTGGTATTAAACAGTATAAGGAAGGAAAGTGGTACTTACATGAGGAACATAGCATATTATTCTAAACTATTATTGGAAACAGCACATAAAAGAAATGATTAATTTTGTCGGAAATATATTAATGTTAGCACTGGACTAGTTTTTCAAATGAATCAGATCTCTTATATCTTCAAGTTACTGATATTCTTGAAGCCCTAAGAGTACTCGGTATTATTGAAGTACATTTTTTAAATTATACATAAGTATGATTGTACTAAATTCAAGAAAAATATCAAACCTTTTTTTCGTTCAGACGACCCGTACGGGTAGGTATTTGAACCAACATCAATCAGTCGTGTGGGAAAGTTAAGATTTACATCTATGAGATGCATGACTCCCTCTCCATCCCACCATCCACATCTAAAATTATTTTATGAAAGGTTCATCAGGAAGAATCTAATATACAGACATCAATTTTACTATCTTCTAACATGCAGGAAGATATACGCGCAGTCCAGTCGGGACACAAAGCACGCTCACGTCGACTTTTTGTGACCCATTTCCCCTCAGTCCGTAGCCTTCTGCGTTCTCTCTTTTTACTAGCCAGGAAGTCGTTTTTTATTTGCAATGTTCGGGCGTCGGATAGACGATACAAAAGTCGTAACTCCGCGCCTCGCCGCCCTCGCTGGCGCTGGCTGGCCCTTGGCTCGCGGGACGAAGCTGCAACGAAGCGAACGGATCTCAGAAGAAGCAAACCGCGCGCGCGATTCGCATAAAACAACGCGAAAAAAGAGGAAACTCAAAACAGGAGGTACACTCGCCTTTCCGGTTGCAGTCTACGAGAGAAACTTCCACTTACTCAATACCACAACAAGAAGAGAAGCTATTTTAATAGCACTCAAAACAAGGGAATATGGGAGATTAATAGTCTCGGTTGAATTTAATTAACAAATTAATATGATATGGGTGAAATCCTTCTGTAGTCACATGACAGCCCCTTGTTTTCGTTTTTCTGTTGAAGAAGAGATTCGGTACATATAATATCCGGTTGCAGTGAAGTTATGTAATTGAATCACAGAAAAATGGTCTTGAATGATATTCATTTTGCATAGAACGTAATTTACTTAAACACGTAGTCATGAAGAAATCTCATATAAATCTTGCAGAAAGTTAACGTTTTGTTATTTGTTATCTATATATAGCAAATGTCTGCAGGTATTTAATTATTTTTAAGTAATTACGATGTAGCGAGAAATTGTGAAACAAAATATATTGAAATATTTGGGATTTCTCATGACGAAGAAGAAAAATGACATTTCATTTTTTTTCTTACAACATTTTTTTTAGAAACAGTGTCACCAAATTGTCATTTTATCATTCGTTGGACCCAATCATTCATATCCGAGGATAACGAATATTTTATTATAAAGAAGAGATATGTGTTCAGTTGAGATCAATAATGAAATTTTACAACGATGACTACTATGTTGTGCTCTTATATTAGCTTTACATTTCCATTGCAAGAGAATACATTTTTTTATACGTTTGTGTTTTATTTTAATTATCAATTTACTGACAGAAAATTATCGGAAGTGTTGTATACCTTTTTCTTGGGGTACCGATTTTAAAAAAGGGAGAGGATGGAAGACTGAATTTAAATACATGTTTGTTTATTTTTTGGAAACAATGCTTCTTTTACGAAGTGAATATTATTGCCAAGTACATTTTTAACATCAGTCGTTTGCCGAAAACTAAACTGAAGCCTCCTTGACGATAAATTGCCAATAAAAATGCATGAAAGCATGAACATGGTATGTAAATATGATAATAAAATAGCCGTGGACGAGTCATTCGTTTTTATTTTAAGAAGATTCTCAAATATAATTGACCGCAATCGGGAGTGACCCAAAATATCGCGAGTGAAATGAACAACCAATATCTCCTGAACGATGTCTTGTGGGCGGAAGCAAAATTAGAAAACAAATGACCCGTGGAATTAACTCTCGAAAGTAGATAAATATGGAGCTAAAGAGCAATTAATCACCCAAAAGAGATGAGCAGTATGAAAGAAAATGAATTTTGTCGAACAGAAAAAAGAAATTTACGATTTTTCATAAACAAATGAAATTTTATCCCATTCTCCGTAGTGTGTAACTGGAAATCAACGTCAATTTGTGAAGAAAATACATTGAAGATACGTTGTAGGTCTTCTAAAGGATACTTCGATTGAATCTTGGATGTAACGGTGTCAACATTTAGACCCCTTATTCAGAAAAGGTTTTTGTTGTTGTTATTGGTACTTGAATTATTAACTTTATTCATAAAAAACCGAGATATCTCAATTAGTTCGTAAACTATGATGAAAAAAAGAAAAAAAAGAAAGGAAAATAAAGTTTTACGCTAATTCACCCCTTTAATAACGGAATTAAGAAAAAATCCTTTCATAGAGACCTCTGCAACACGAAAGAAACATCCCATCAAAATTTTATGTTTCGATATCCAATAGTTTTGTTTTTGAATTGAAGTAGGTGCTAGGTAGTAAGACAACACCGATGAGATTATCACTATTTTGATACAGAGAGCTGGATACGACAGGTGCCGAGAATCCAATGTTATTTTTTCCCTGCGTTTACGAAAGTGATTCGCACGGAAGTGCAAGCTTCGTCTTCACGCCGCGGCTTTCGAGTATCACAAGGGCCGAGGAGAGGGTGGTGGGGCGGGAAGGACGCGGAGAAAGACAAGGACGCCGGCGGCCGTTGGGTCCCAAGCCACTCATACCTCGTCTCGAGAGTAATGGCCGGTTACTTGACCCTAACGGTTTCGAATAATACGCACGGACGCGGACATTATGCGGCAACGTCCACTGACGGTAATATGCAATGATTCCCGCATTGGAAGGTCCTTAATGGTTCAGTTAGATACGCTGCAGCCTCACTCGCAGAAACTATCCTCGAGGGCCATTCAATGAAATTACGTGATTCCGCATACAAAGGATTCATGACTATTCCATTTCAGTCATCAATATGAAGATAAAAAAGAGAAGAAAATTTAATCATCTGTTGCTCGATAGTATGCATAACTTATTATGAAAAAATTACAACGTTGATTACAAGTTTTAAAAACTTGAGAAATATAATTATAATCTACACCTACTAATAGTTACATGCTCATTAATTAGACATCGTCACCAATGACAGAAAAACGTAATCATTAATAATAATATATTTATTCATTCCAGGGTGTATTTAACATACTCTGCTTCAAAATATATGTTGCATTTGTAACGTGCTTCATTTCACAATATTTTACTTTTTACTTTTTACTTTATATATATATATATATATATATATATATATATATATATATATATATATATATATATATAT
>NNCF01129169.1:116684-205412 GCA_002313205.1 Laupala kohalensis
ATATATTAGTGGCAATTCTGTCTCTACTCTGGAGTATTGTTTTTTTATTGGGGCTTTAGGGCTCACAAACATCTTGGTCATTAGAACTTCAGGACTATTGTCTTCGTCTTTTGATGATATCCAGTAAATCTCCAATATTGGTGAAATTCTCGTGATTATTTCTATATTCAGGTCAATTCCTCTTCATTCTTGCAATTGCAAAGTGCTAGGAGCGAAGAGATTTTACTGACCCTATGCATAAGATATAGTCCTCTCTTTCATCGGAGTCTCTTGCAACTTGGTGAACAACCCGTATGTGACGAGTGTGGTTCTTCTTTGACAGTGTGTCACTTCATGACTGCAGAAAGTACACCAGAATATGGAGAAATATCGGTAGAGTTGCAGATATAAGATTCTCAGAAATGAATCGGATCATGTTAATTAATTACTGAAATTCGTAAATTGAATCGGGTGCCTCCAACAAGTTCTCTAGAGGGTTAAAATTTACATCCTGCTTTCATTCTTCCTTTTCCATTGTTTTAAAAAATTAATAAGTTCATAATTCAGCATTTTTTTTAAATTTTGTGTATTAATCAACTGTTGTCTGTCCTTTCTTTACGTTTATATATGTGAGAGCTCTAATGGCGTAGATGTTGGCAAGCCGTAAAGCTGCAATAATAATAGTAAGAATAATAATTAAAAGTATCCTATCTTTTAAATTATACTAGATAGGTCGCGGTTCCTCGATCGTAGGATTCGACTCTTCTGGACATTTTCCTTTCGGGTCACTTGAAGAGTCTTGTTTATGAGCCTCTTGTAGAGTTGAAGGAAGATCTACTTCTGGCTGCAGGTAGAATGTTCACCGCACATTGCAACTTATTAAGCGTATGCATGGAAACTTTGTGAAATAAACATACGGGTCACTATTTCGAGCAACTTAATGCACGCAAGACGTTGTTCTCTCACATGAAGATATGAAATCTCCGAATTTCTTTTTCATCAATCGGTACATTTTCGAAAAAAAAGGACTTCTTATCAAAACTACATTTAATAAGTTCTGCATTCAAGGTGTAGTTTCCAAAAATCTGTCATAGCTTATCTGAAACACGTGGCATTGTTTTATTTGGGACTACAATGATGAGCTAAAGAGAAAGATTATAACTCAAGTGCAACCGCTATCTGTACTTGGTTCAGATCTCTCTGGGTTCTCTGAGCGGATTCGTGGCATCATAGAATGCACTATCTGGTAGAAGCTCGCTGCACAGCTGAGTCGACCCTTTCGAGCTGCCTTGGGAGGAGTTGAGTCACATGCCTTTGTCAAAGCAGGACGCAACCGACAGCAGAATTCTTCATTCTCTTCAAAGCAGGAGCACGCAACAGGTTTGATTTGAAGTTTACTCGTACTGAAGGATGGAACTGAACACCCCCCCCCCTCCACACACACAAAACATTTGAGCAACCCATCCAAATATAAATGTGTTTAAGATATGTGTTTAACAACAAGTACAAAGACACACGATGTATTTATGCACTATTACCGAAATGTACAATTATGGGTCTTCAGAGGAAGTAAAATGTAGCTATAATTAACTCAAAAACTCATAGCCGCCCCTCTCAAAAAAATTCTTATTTGCCTATTTACTCATCTTCCCCTCACTTGTCAAATCATAAATAACAGTTAAAGTGATCAAAATAAAATGAAACATCAATACTTTAAACATAATAAAACATTCGGGTGCTCATTAATGTTTATGAGCGTTAATTAAAGATCGTTATATGGAATTTAAATAATTACGATTTCCTTTCATAAAAGCTATCTGGATTTGCAACATCACAAATAAGTGAGGTGTTTGAGAAATATAGGTAGATAATATTTTAATTACTAAAGAGATTATCTATATAGATTCAAAAGTTTTGAAAATTCTATATCTTTTTTTTTTCTTTCAAAATTGACATTATGCGATTTTATTTGGTAATTTTTTGTAAACCCTTACACATGCGTAAAACGTCAATCAATTATTTTTTTCGATAGGTGGATTCTTTACTTTTTAGTACAAACGTGTAAGTTAAAAAAATATATTTTTTCTCTTATGGAGCTAGAGTGCAGCTTATATACTAAATAAAAATAACTTTCGATACTTCGAAACCAGTATGAAAGTAACCCGCATTGATATCTTCACCATTATACCCAGAAACGTTGTCTCTCTCCCCTAACTTCGTCTTTTGGTCCGTTCGCACTCGTTTTCATTCACCTCTTTATTACACCTCCGAGCTTCCGGATCTGGCAGTTCCAATTTTTCAAGTTATAAACGTTTAACTTCATTAAGCAAGATCTGTTTTCGACACGCAAGCAGACGCAAAGCATCTTATATCCTAAGGGACACGTGGTAGGGCAGGGGTACAAACGCAGCTACTGACACCGTCCAGAGTCCACCACGATAATTAAGTGGAACGGCGGACGATCTGCGCTAGTGTGGGCTCTCGCACATGTTCTCCGAACCTCAAGGGCTCGCCGCCACCTACCCCTCAAGGTCTCGCCCAAGGGACGTGATTTACGAGCACTGGGCCTCGTAACGAGGTGCGCCCGCCGCTTGGGTCGGATTGCCCTATCGACCGCCTGCCGCTCCCCTCCCACGCTACTCCTCGTCACTAACCCCGATCCTTCTCCACCACGCGTGATTACACATCCCGCCCTCAGCGCGCGGATTTGTCTCCGAATTCAATTTCGACTTAATGACATCAACTGAAGACCCAAGAGGGTCGACCCGAGGAGGGAATTGTGTTGTGAAATTGTGGGGGTGGGGGGTAGTGACGTTGTGAGGAGTACAAGAAGTTGTTGCCAAAGGTGGCGACTAAGCGAAGCCGCCTCAATCTACCCCTGTGACCTCCTGCCATGCGTCGGAGTGTAGACAGGAACGGCGGCAGCTTCGTCTTCAAAGCTCTAAACAACAGAAGCACTTCCTCCATTGGTGCTGCTCATCACGTGGGTTGCAAAGTCAAATCTGAATTCTTCACACATCATTTTACTCGAATTCCTAGAGCATATATTTTCAAGTTTACAATGATTAGGTTTCACTATACATCTAAAGTCTGGAAAGTCCTCTGTCGTGAAATGATGAAATTTGTTGAGATTGATGAGTATGAAGATATGATAATTTACGTTTCAAAAATTATGAGCAAAAGATTGCTTTCATAAAATAACACATCTCACTAATATCTAGGTGAACAATGATCTAAGCTTACAAAATAATAATGAACACTCTTATACATTGAAAGTTGTAGATATACAAGTATATATACATTTAACTGCTTCTGTTTGTGCCATAGTGTTTGTTTCTTTTTGTTACACATTAATCCGGAATACTAAATACATTTACTAATTAGTAGCGAAACTAAATGATTCATCAATATCCCTACCCCCCCCTCGTCGACACTCTACAAACAACTATATTCAATCTCAAATCATTTCTATTGTTTCCATAACAGAGTTAGAAAATAGTAAGTCATTTCCATACACAGAAAATAAAATGGATTTGGATAGTTCATTAGTATTGAATCTACAAGTATCCAACGGTCAGTCGATTCATTTCTATTAAAAAAGAGGATAGAAAGGTACTCTACATCTCAGACAATTATATCGGGAAGTATAAATTGTTAGATTAAGACAACTCCTGGAGTGAGCGTGGCTCAGTAAGTAGTTACTGGCTGGGTTCGATTCCCGATGGGGTAATCACAACTCAACATCCAGACTGACTCCTAGGCATATTCAGCCTGCTGTAATACCAGGGTCTATCCTAGGGTCAAACCAGTCGGAGCAAGATGCTGACCACGTATCCTTGTGCCGAGGTCAAGAAATTGCAGAATTCTACCTTGCTTGAACCCACCTGTTGTGGGATTGTTTGACTAAGATAACTCCCTTTAATCCTTCCTCGGTTCATAGTCGATTTTTTTTTTTTTTTTTAATGTGGGGCTTTACGGCTCATGTCGACATCAAAGGTCATTGGAGCCCGAAAAACTTGTAGAGGTAGGGAAAATGCAGTTACGCACTAAGGAGAGCCAACATGACTCCCCCCGTGTGTGGGACTCGTCGAATGATTCAACCCTACCCACTAAAAACCCTCCTGATTTACAATAGATCCAAAGATAAATCAAAATATAAGAAAAAGAATTGTATGAAAGCATTCTAAAAATCGAAAATAAAGAAAAGAATAAATTTCGAGAAAAAATAAACGAAATTAAAATTAAACAAATTTAAATCCTAACCCTCCCGAGAAATTGTGGGAGGAGCCCCGTTTCGTTGATAGATTTGAGTAAATACATACGAAGATAGATCAGATACTGTTCCAGAGGCCGATTTCTTGAAGGAATCTAAAAACGCGCATTAAAATCAGTTCATTTTGTCCCAACATAATGTTCAAACTGTTCGGTAGATTGTGTCGCTGTCGGCTGGTACTAAATTTGGGACACTCCAGAAGAAAGTGTTCCACGGTAATAATCTTATTACAAGTTTCACAGACGGGGGGAGGTTCACCGCGTAAGAGATGACCATGGGTAAGATAGCAGTGGCCAATACGAAGGCGTGTAAGGATTACTTCTTCACGTCTGTTCGCACGGGATGATGACACCCAGGTCTTAATGGAGTCTTTTACCTTTCTCAGCTTGAAGGCGCGAGTTTCCCATTCGGCTTCCCATGTCCCAAGAAGAGACGATCTTATTGCAACCTTTGAATCTGACGTAGGAACAGATAAGAGGTCAAGGACTGTCCTCTGGGTTCCCCACTTCGCTGCCTCATCAGCTTCTTCGTTACCCATAATACCCACGTGCCCAGGAACCCAACAAAGAACTATTTCAAAATTTCTAGACACTAGATGGCTTATTAGATTCTGAATTGTCAGCGTAAGGGTGTCAGNTAGTCGAGATTGATAAATAAGTACCATGAAAACATTTTCTCATTCAAGTTCTTTGTTTCATACTTACTCACCTCCATAATCCATACTCACCATTAACAATTTTTGTGCTCAAGTTATATTGTCGCGTCTGATTGTAAACGAAGGAACATTCGTGATGAAAAGAAGTAATCATTTCAATCCTCTCCAAGAGTTAGTTGTCTAATATGTCGAGTCTCGACTTTGGTTTCGTTTTAAAAATATCTAAATGGAGTTAAAATCAAGTAGTATTCCAATGATCTGGTTGTTAAACCTTTTTTACTAAAATCTGAATTGAATTAATTTTTTGCTTTAGCTTCTCAGTCAAGTTAGGTTTATTAAAGTAAGTCGATATGCCACAATAAAATTTAACAGCTCCCAAAGCCTTAAAACATGGTGTCCAAAAACAAGGAATAGGTTTGATTAAAGATAAAATTCCAAAATTTACAAAACCTGTGTTTTTTTACTATTACATTTTTACGTGTTATCGTTACTATGATGTTTACGTGTCTCATTACCGAATATCACATCTCTGTGTGGCTCATGAGGGCGCTCACTCTCATTGATAAGTTGTATTCAAAAATGTTCCGAATGCTTGTTGCTCTGTGATTTCCATGCTTTCATGAATCCAACATACCCTGTACTCACTCTCGAGTAAGAGCGTCCCTACACGCTCTTCGTCAATGATTTGCCGCGAGTGTAATAAACTGCTCTAACAATCTGGTAATCAGTACGTCATGCAATAGAACTCATATTTCGAAATTTGAAAAGGATAACTATTTTATAACATTCACTTTACTGTCATAAGTAGGTTATTAATAGTATTCTGAGCAATTCACTATCAATTAAATAAATATTCTACAGTCCATTAAAATGAATAATCGACAACAAATAAATAAAAGATATATCAAGTTGTGTAGGGAAAGACGGATTCACATCAAATTCAAATCCTTAATTTCCTTTCGTTCGAATTTTCACAAAATCAGTGCGACAAACGTATACATTCGATACTATTTCTTAGAAGTGCTATGCCAGGTTAAATGATTGAAATTATGTAAAAAACAAATAAATATGAGATTAAGCTAGGAAAACTTTTTCAGGATTTATACATAACGGCGCACTTGGATTGGGCGCATGAGATGCTAAAACGATACGAATGTAATGTCATTGCGAATCGGAATTATTATTTACCTTTTTGAGACAGATCACGATGTCAATCGACATGTAACACCAGGATTTGTTAAATGCGTCGAAATTGTAAAGAAAATATATACCTTGGCAAGTACTTACTTACCAACCAATCACTGTCCTATGGAATTAATTAGTATCTCCTTTAATGAACATTTCGCATGATAAGATTTTTGAAGACAAATAATTGAACATAAAACATTCAGTCATTTCAACGATAAAGATATTCGTTTATTTTTATTAGGATCTACTAATTTGAAACATGGAGGAATTAGCATTTGGCACTGCTTTAAACTAATAAAAACCCAAACTAATTTTATTCGTTTTTGTACATGGCTTAAATAAAAGCTTGTTTTTAGACAGGTTTTTATATATTATTTTATAATTTTTAGTATTATAATTTGTTTATTTTTGTCGTAATAATTAATCTTGTTTGTTTACAATACTTAAAAAATTTAAACAAATTGTTATTGAATATAAATAAATATCATTAATAGCGTCCTGTATGTAATACACACCGATACCATGAACATCCTTCTCAGAAACGATCGTAATGATAATGTAAGAATTTCCTCCGCTGTTCCTAACAAGATAAAGACGTTTTTGTATGAAAATACGGACTGCATTTCAAGGGACGCTCACGAGTTATCTCGGTTTAAAGTCATTTTGAAAATAGAAAAAAAGATGATTTTATTTGAGTTAGACATCCTAATATTGGTTTTTCACTGGGTTTACATAAGTGTGCCAAATTTCAGCTCAATCGGTTGGGGAAACTGGATTAAAATTCACTTGAAAGATTTGGCCCAAACCTTTAAACTAGCTAACTAAACAAAAGGTTAAATACAAACTTGTAAAAATATTAAACAATTTCCCTAAATTACTCGGAATTTCCGCTTCATGGAAATACGTAAGGTGTTTGACAACCAAGACAATTTATCATGCACAAATCCTTCGAATCAACTGTCTTCATGTGTTAGATACCAATGGTGAATCATCTTCCGAAGAAATCCTTATCGACTTCACATTCAATCAATGCCGAGTTGTAAATGCCTTTCTCCATCATGTTCCATCATGAGAAACGTCGGCTTGAGAGACTGCGGCGGCATATGGGAGAACAGAAGACGTGAGTGGGTGCGTATCTTTCGTCCTTGCGCTCTGCCGCTGCTGCCTACGCGATTCGAGGGCTCCCTGACCTCGTCCCACATCGCCTCGTGTGAGGTAGGTTCTGGATGAACGTCTCTCCACGCTCTATGAAGCTACTATGCATACTTCTTGATCACCCCTCACACTATATCACTCTATAGCAATACTTTTGATGGAGTTCGCCTGCCGGGATTGAATAGGTTTTTCCGGAAGGAATTATGACTACATTATACTCAAAATATTAACATCAATAAAAGTTTTTGAACTTAACAAAAGAGGGCATCTAAACTCTCCACATGACTAAAAACATTCCACATACGTTGAAGAGGAAATATATACCATAAATAACTTACTACACAGGTAAATATAATGAAAATAATTATAAGATAAAATGTTTCATAGTACTCGAAGAATTGACAAACAAATTTTAGGAAAACTAACTCTCTTATAAAAGTTTGTCTCATTTACAAAAAAAACCCAGTAAGATTGTTTTCAAAGAACTAATCAGAGTATAATGTATCACAGTGTCATAAACAAGTTCAGTTAGATTGAAAATATTTCCATATCCAGCAGAAAATTTTTGTGGTCCCAACACAGCGGCGAAGCGTAAAACTTTGGGTATAATAGTTGAAATATTTTATGACCCTCAACTTAATAGTTATTGGTTTTTCTTGCTCGGAACGTAACCATTTGGTCTAAACGAGGCGCGATACCCAAAACGCAAATGACCCAGAACGGAATAAAGGCAACTCGTTTCTTCATGCAAGGCTCGGGTGCATGGCGTAGCACATTTTACATCTTCTGGTTCCAAAGCGAAAACATCTCAGTATTTGGAATGAGGGCAAGTTTGGACGAAGAAAATTCATGTGCATTTCCTCGGTAAACAATGCCTCATATTCAGAAGATTTGAGAAAAATATCAAATCCCAAGCATTATTTATCTTACAACTAGTAGTATGTACCCAACGTCGCCCGGGTGTTTCAGATGGTATCTCCCTTCCGTTTTACACACTTTCAAGATCATTGATAAATAACATTCCCCTTCAGAAAATAAAATTAGTCTTAATTTTTCACATATAGGGACTGTCCCACGAGAAAGTCCCTTTCAATTTCCTGCCCTGAAAAGGATATTGCAGTCTGCGCATGAGCTGTACGTATATTCCAAACCCGCAAACATTATCCTCTGATGATCCTTAACCTACCAACATTCTCCCTCGGTTGACCCTGTCCAGATGTCACAGAGCATCTCCTACGCTACTGAGAAATGGGTCAGTATTAGATTTCATTGTCATCGGGTATGTAATTTCGAGACGGGACAAACATGACAAGGAAAATACAACTAAGTATATGAATCTACGTCAGCCTCTTCGGGGCAATAAAAGAAAAAGAATGTCAAACATATGGATCAGTAATAATCAAGGATTAGATGCAAAGGGTGAAAAGAAAAAGGAAGAGAAGCCTTGCAAAGACATAGTTAAACGTTGTCATTGACACGGTATAATTAATGTACAAATGTATTTATTATGTCATCGGATGCGAGAGATGAGCAATGCTTCTGCATAAAACGTTCCACCGATCAGCCGTGTCATGACCCGTAGGTGGGCGCCTAGCGGAAGCACCGATTGATAGACAGGTTCACGGCTCACACTGAGGTACAACGCGATTCTAGGTGGATAAAATCCAAAAATCGAAGTCAATATTTGTTTTCAATCTTACAGATGTTATCTACAATGTCTGATAGATACATCACTCTATCAGACATTGTAGATAACATCTGTAAGATTAAAAACAAATATCACCACGCTATTATCTTCATTATTCGATTTCTTTTCACGTTTACTTGTAGGAGGACATGACCTTTATGAACTTGAAGGGAAAAAAATAAGAAACCAGCCCCTTCCCACGCCTCTTTTATGGATGGTATCTCCATGAGTGATGAGTGTGAACTGAAACGGCATTGTAGACTAAGTTTTCTCTTCAGGTGTGTAAAATTTTATCAATATTACTAAAATTATATATTAAGGAATATGAAATAGGGAATGGGAGCGAGTGTCTGAAGTCTCATGTGTATAGCGTTCTTCCTCTTAGTTTATAATAATAATAATAAATATTATTGTCAAAAAACAGTACAAACTGCATATGACCACGTGGAGGACAATAAACTAATTTACTCTCCGGAAGCAAGCAAGGGACCATCCCATCAATTCCGATCAAGGGCCCTAAGACAGAGGCGTGTTCAAAAAAAGGTCAAAGGTCAAGTCTGCAAAATTGTATCGTTCTCGGAATAAAACTGTACATTTGCATAAAAGATCAAAACCGCTGTCCACGACAGACTTCATATTTATCCCGCAATTCACGATTCTTCTATATATTAACAAAGATTTATATTTAAATCCCCAACATTCAATCTTAAATACATTTCACATATCTGATGTGCTTGTGCAATTATCAACCTTAAGATCGATCTCAAATTAAATTTAATCTACGTAATTGTATATGATAGTTTTGCGTAACTAGAATCCTATTCTATACCAGTGTGCGGCGTGTAAATTCATCATTGCAATGAGTGAGTTGCATTGCGAGAGTGAGTTTTTGGTTTAGCGCGTAACACTGGAGTCAGCTCATCAGCTCAGGGTCTTTCTCGAGGGTTGGTAGCACAGCTCGCCCTACTCAGTCCCCCTTGACGACACTCATGCTCAAGCTGCTATTGCTATGCTGTGATGTTTTACAAAAATCGTGAATTTCCGTTGGCGTGTCGTGGATAAAATTTAAAAAAACAGCATATTTGCTCTAGTGTTTCAGATAGAGGAAAAGTATAGTTTAACGTTGTTTTAATTGAGGTCGCAAATGGTAATACTTGGTTTTTCTTGACCTCGACCATTAGAATAAATTCATCAAGGTCTAGCAAAAGAAACAGGACAGGCAAGAATATGAGCAAAAGTTACCGAAGCTCAGTGGTAAAGTACATGGTTGACATCCATTTTCATCTAGCCCATTAAAAAAGAACGTTGGAATTACAGGCTATTGGTAATACAACAATATGCTCATGGCCAATTAGCCCCTAAAATAAGCTATTAAGTTTTATAATAATTCAAAATTAACTTGCTTTAACTCGCACTAGTTTCACTCTCGTTCACTCAATAGATTAATAATCAAGAAGTCAAAATAAATACTCTTTTAAACTAGATTAATCAATTTTTTGTAGATTTGAAAATTCTAGAAAATGCATTAGGAATGTTTCATAAACCAATGAACCACGAAGAATCCGCAGTCACTCCAGTATCCGGTGGAAGACCATCTAAGGTAAGAAAAAATAAAATAGTGCACAAAAATGCAGAGATAACAGAACAGAAAAAAGTATTTACAGGTAAAATAGTACCTGTTCAAAGATACGCAAAATAACAAAACATGAATTAAATAAAAACATTTCAAAACTAAAATGATTCCTGTAAAAATAACAAAAACTGAAACACAGAAAATGATAGTAAAATAGTTTCTTAATATGGTTAGTGGAAATAAGAAGCAAGTAACTACGCACAACATCAATATCCCTCACAGAGAAACAAGTCTGCTAACGTCTTACATACAAACTAGTCCATAGAACATGCAAACATAAATGCAGGGAATAAAAATGGGAACGAATAAGAATTCTGTTCAGTTATTAGTGTTGATACAAATGCTATTGAATAACGATTTCACAAAATATCATTTGATTGAAAAGAGTAAAACAATAGATTTTTTATATTTACACAACCCATTTCATATTGTTTGAAACTAACGATGCAACCCATGATCCAACCATTACAACAAATGAGATGAAGGCGAGACGAGACGAATTTTATTAATTATCAAAAGTTTATCGCAAGAATATTTCGGGATAGAGTAGTTTATCGTGATGGGGTGGAGGCCATGCATAATTCTACGAATACAGTGCGGTTACACCTTGTCATTAATTGTAGAGATAGAAATTGAATAAATACATACTACAATATTCTCTTATTTATTAAGAGTAATATTTATATTTAGTACGACTTTTATTTTTCAGTATTATTAACTAAAATGTACGAATTTTTGGTCATTCAACTTTTATGGATGTAATATGACACAATCTCATTAAAAAAAGGAAAACAAAATATCATACATGCCTTTTCGTCAACATAATTACCTGAAAATTTCAATGACGTCTAAATTTTTTTAGATATGTCGAAAATATTTTCATTGAAAACCTTCATTCGTCGATTTTTTAATATACAAAAAATTCTTTTTGATAGTTTTGAAATAATTCTCCACACAAACTTCAAAGATTAGTTTTAAAATAGATAAGCTTAGTGGATAAGTATTAACAATTTTTTTTAAATTTTGACAAATATATATTACATTTTACACTAACTTGTAAATTTTTCTTTTTGAGATAGAAAAAAGTAGAAAGGCAGAATAAAGATAAACCGAGTTATGCTAATTTCATACTCCGTCTTTTCAAGAAGTTGAACTAAATAAATTCTTTTACATTCATGTTCTAGACTTACTTGTTATTTATTAGTGTAAATTCTCTCTTGAACGCAACTAATTTCTTCAGTAGATTAAGTGTTTTTTGACTGTAGTGTCATCTGGTAGAATTACTATACATAATGTTCCTTTTACTTTTATTTATGCCATATGATTATAGTCCACACAATGTTAATAATCAGGTATATTACGATTTACGTATGATACACTAAAATTATATATTCTAAATCCCTTTCAATTATATAAATTTTTGAGTGGAGTGTATACAAATAAATTAGATAAGGACGTAAACAGCTATTTTATTTTTATATCACAGTTAATAACTCCCTTGAATGAACACACGATTTATGAAATATATTTGAATTTACTTCATTAAATGGATTTAAAACCACAATAGGTTAACATAGCTGAACTTATTTCACTAGCTTTATGTTTCTCTATGATGTTAAAAGCGTCCCCTATTAGCGTCCACTGTCATTGCAATACCTCACAATATTTGGCAATGGCTACCACTCACTGTTTATTCCTTCGTTATTATTATTTCACTCTTCATTGAAATTCAAGCATGGACATATAGAAGAGGTGCCTTTCTTCTGATGATTAGAAGATTCAAGCACACGAGCCAAATATGAACGGAACACTTCATAAGAGGGTTCTCAGCTTTGGTGGCTCGCCAAATACGAAAGAGAAGTCGGGCGAACGAGATTATTAGAGATCAGGAAATTTTATATCTTTAGAAACACGTTAACAAAATACTTCTAAGTGATTTTCTCTGCCTCTACTTTATTTTATTCAAAGACAATACGGTAATAGCATGAGAAGGGGAAGGTGCTCAATGATTTCATCATATTCACGCATATATGTAAATTGAAAATAATGCAAAAGTGGCATTATTTTATTATTGTTTAAATGAACCTCAGTTTCCACCGGTTAAATAATAGATAATGCGGGTATATCACCAAGGCATTATGTATGGCTTATAGTAGTCTAAAAATCTCCCAGCTGTAGAGCATTTAACTAGCACCACATATTTCTGCATCTATTTGTAGGTACTGGAATGCATTCCCAGTATTATTATAATATTATAGTTCCACATCTTTAACATTCCCACTATTTAGAATTTCCTCTTTCGTATTTCACAGCTCTTAGTAAACGTTTCTCACAATGCCGGAGGCGCCTATCTGTACTACAACACATTAATGAGATCAACCCGCAGCGTGCATAACTTCGAAGTGTAAGTTACAAAATTAGTGAAGTCTTCTATCGTACCTATTAGTTCAAGTTTTGTCATATCATCTTTTCCTTCCCTTTTTTGTCGTAGAATGTGGTCTCATATTTTTGAAGTCCCATTAATTCACTAAAAAACTAGTATTGCGACTTTCTATATAACGGTTCCATATTTTCTCAGAGTCATCTCGCCGATGCTTGAGAACCACTTCCAAAACCGAAAAACGACACTTCAACAAGGTCTATCCTTAAGGAGCGCAAATCAATTTTTTTTCCTTTGACACCAAAAGGTTTCCTTGTCCTTAAGAACTGTCATTACGAGGATAACTTCTAAATTCCTAATTTTCTTTTACTTTATTTATTTCGAAAATAAATCCCTTAAAGTCCCTGTCTGTACAACAAGATATCAAATTTTTCTTTACTATTTAATAAACTTTCCCTATCCGTTAATTTAGCAAAATCATTTTTTTGTAACTTATATTGAATGAAATTTTACTTGACTCGATGTGCAATTGCTCATTACCAAGGCTCGGGTTTTGCTTGTTTTCACATTTTTCTTTCTACCTCTTTGAGAAATAGATTTCTATCATTTTTAACCTCGCGGGATCATTTGATTTAATTTAATAGTGCATATAATGCATATTTTTTAATATATGTGATTTTTAGCTTAAATTTCCGTATCACCATTTACATGATTATTATTGAAATATTGGTTATACTATATGAATGAGCTCAATGATATTCAACTAACCCAGTTTACACTTGCACTGTCTTAGTAATACGTAGATACATACGTAACTTGATTTTAAAGTGCACGAACTTTTTAGTTGATTGAACAGTTCATATTTTATCGCTTATTTTAAGTGGATATTACGAACATTGTTTCAGAGCATATTTTCCTACTATTTGTGTATATGGATCCGAGTCCTACTCATTACACTCTTGCCGAGGCAATACGACAACTGATAAGCTCGAGTGTGCATAGGGAACGATAACCTCGTCAAGTCTCTCCTCGCTTCGACAACTATCTCTCGTCCTCGTCGAGTTTCACGTTGTCTCGGTGAGAAGTAGAGGGGATGGTGTAGGATGGAGTTTACTCAAACCATCGAGAAATGCCGAATTTATCTCACAACTATGTATTAGTGCTTTATAAAACATCTCGTTTAAGTTTTTCAAAACGTTTCATAAAGTGGTTGCAGTGGTTAGAAGGTTGCGCCGTTTGTTTATTTACAGAAGCGAGTCAAAATATGCAATGCCATTGAAAATCCTACCGAATGTGAAGTCCGTTTAATAATAACATATTTGTTGGCAAAAACCTCTGACATTTATCGGGAAATTCATGCTGAGCAAGAACTGAATGTGATGAGTGACGAGTGTTGCGCGTCAATGGAGTCGTTCGTTTAACAGTTCTACAACGAATTTTCATTATGATGACAGAAGTGGCTGTCCGTCTTTAGTAAAATGTGAACTGCTACAGAAAATTCAAGAACACTTTCGTTAATTTCGTGATACCTGTATTTCACGATATCTAAACACTCAAACAGTTTTCCACTTATTTCTTGGACTTATTGCATGAAGTGGTGACTAAAAACTCGGGCTACCACAAGCTCTGGCTGCGCTGGTTGGGTGCTGAAAATTCTTACCGTGATTTCAGGCGGCAGAATTTTATGCTGAGGGAATTTCTAAATTAGTTCAGAACTATGACAAATGTTTAAATTTGAATAACGAATTCGTAGACAAATAAAAGATGTTTAGTTTCGGTATGTAAACAATACGTTTTCTGAAACTATTTCTTTTGTGTGTGTGTGTGTGGGGGGGGGGACTTAAGGGCTCGTCAACGTCGTCATTAGAGCCCTTGCAGGTGGAGAAAAATACAGTTTCGCACCATAGGGAAGATTTTTCTGTTTGTATCTATTTTTTTGCACTAACGAAGATTACTTTCTGGGCAGACCTCGTAGTGTAACTCTAAATATGAAGTGAAAGAAGGACAGACGTAAAGGTACAAAATTTACAATGTAATTGCGTTTGCTGTTAGAAAAAAATGTATATCATATTTTAATTTTAAAAAATACACCTTGCAGAGCTGTCAGAGTTTATCATGGATTCCACATTATTATAAGAAACATACATAAAGTTTTATATCATAAAGACAATACAACGTTCACTCATATTCTTTTACTCAAGTATTACTTCCCCTAAAGTATTATCTTCATTTCATAAACATAATAAACAAAAGACTTACCGATAAAAAATCCGATTACCAGACTAACAAATAGACACATTACTTCGAAAGATGACTAAGACCTAATTCAGTAAAGGTAAATAAAAAAGAATAGAATAGAAGAAAGCCAATCTCGAAACGTAATTTTATGATCAGGTAAGGTACAGTGTAAGTCAGTATATCTGGGCTATACCCTTCTGGTCATCTCGGACCACTAAATTCATCAATTTAATTTCCACTGAATGCTTTAAAAAATAGACGAATACGTGTCTACTAATAGTTTTGTCTGTGAATGGCCACAGAAAATTCTTTTTATAATATGAAAAATATCTAATAAAAATATCTGGAAAGCTTTTTTATTATAATTAAGTACTTATTTGATAAGACATATTTATACAATTGGTCCAACAAAAATTTAAGTTGCTGTTTCCACCTTACTCAAGATATAGAGTCCATGATATTGTTAAAATCTGATTGGCCATCAATTACGTTAAATAATTGTATTTGTTTTGTACTATGTGTTTTTTGTTTCTCGAATATCATTCGAATCAATTTTAAAATCAAATATTTATTTCGTATCATACTATTGCAGTTAAGTGAAATTGCAGAAGATTTCTGCGGACAACCAAACTTATCTCACAAACAACCCGTTGGCGATCGCTGCTATAAACACTTTACCCAAATAAAAAGAGCGACATTATTCATTCACTATTAGACCAATAGGAGTATTTTGCCGCAAAATTTAGTTTCAGAGGAAAAATGTCTGACGAACAGGGAAAATCCCCTTGTTCTATGTCAACTTACTTAAAAAAATGAACGTGAAGAGGAAATTTAAAAGAATATAAAAAGGTCGATCACCAAACATAGTAAATTTAATACTAGGATAGTGTTGTAAATTAGGGAAATCAGAATCGTAGGTTACTGCAGTGTAATTCCTAGAGTTAGGAACTAGGATTGTACAAAAAAAATGACAAGATATAAATATTGACATAGTTTAAGATAGCTTACAGTCGGTTAACAAGACAAAGGGTGTTCTTTTTTTTCTTTCAGAAAGTAACATGACGTCAGGAGACGCGCCTCTCGATGCTGGTTCCCACACGTGAAACGCGCGCGTGTCTGCTCGCACTCGCAGAAAACCTGTTACGTCATCATTTGAAATGTCTGCGTCGCAATCTCACGCTTACTGCGGTGCCGAGCGACACAGCGTCGCGGCTCTCACCCCAACGGAAAGTTCTTCTCACCCCAACGCGGGCCACGCGGTTCGTCTCGAGTATGATCCACGGAGATGTGATTATGTAACATATTTATAATAAGTAAAAGGAATCTGTAATTAATGGAATGTGAGGATTTAAAAAGAACAAAAGAGTTATTAGTTTAAGGAATATCTAATGCAACGAGATCAAGAAAGGCGATTAATAATTCATCACGTTATCGAAATATTGAAAAGAAAATAACACCTCACAGCATGTCACCATTTGTTTATACTATGTATTACCTTTTTTGAGTCTATTTTACTAAATTAACCCGTAATTTGAGTAGGTGCTAGTTGCAATATTCAGACCCGACGAGTGGGGGTAGAACCGGAGCTGCAACCCCGGGATGCCGAAGAGATCAGACGCGGCCCGTCTTATACTGTTTAATTTCGGCTCAAGTATAAAATTTATCCATTTACATTCTGGAGTACGCCTCAAACGATTTTTATGAATTTTAAAGATACAATGTGTTTTGGAATGTCTTGCTTCATTTTCTGGTTTCGAATTCCACCCCCCCCCCCCGACATTTTATCAATCTTAGTCACTGTTTTCAATTAGTTCTACAACGAACTTTATCATTGCGGTTTATGCGTGCATTGATACACGCGTTAATGTGTGTTGCTGAGTTGTGGTGGAAGCAGTGAGGTGGGAGGGAGAGCAGAACGATTCATCCTTGGGGCTCGTGATGTACGTTCACGGCCCAGGTAATATGGTTCACACGCGTGCTTCAAAATTGTGAGAGAATCAAAGAAGGAAGCGGATGAATTACTTAATCGTGTAAAAAATTAGTATCGATAAATATAACTTATGTGAAATGGATTTGTTCTTGCTGACGCATATTTAATAAGAACATAATTGGTTATAAACGGGGTGGTACATTTTATGAATGGTTAATTTTTCAAAAATCAAATTCTCTTCCTCTTTCAACCACAAGCGGTCATTACAATGGAACGTTGGAAGCAATGCTAATAGCATACGTTAAAGCATTCGATCAACTTCCACTCAATTCGTCAATAATGAAACACTAAACTTTGGAGCGGATATTCACGCAAGAATAAATATGTTTCTCCATTCAGTAGGCTATACGTAACTACACTAATCAGAAATCGCTAGAGATGATACGAATCGATTATGAATAAATATCTCTCATATACGTTTCCGCTTTTAAGTAGAGATCTCCATGACTTAAGTTTCTTTTACTTCTTAGTATCCTCCCTTTCTTTTTTTATCAATCACCATAAATGATAGCTGTGTCATAGAAAAATAAAATGCTCAAAACAAAAAGGAACGGTAATAATAACTTGCAAAGTTTCGAAGCAAAATCAAAAAAGGAGTAACTGGATATTTTCTTCGTTATGCATAAGGAGGAAAATATTTCTAAGAACCATTATAAAGCATAAAGAGTAAATCAGGGCCGCGCACTTTTCAAATCGTTCTCTTCGTCCTCTGAAATACGTACGTTCAGGAGATCATACGACCATCGTCATAAATATTTATCTTAACTGCGAAGTACTCACGTGAAAAAATATCTTTGTAAACACAGCAACTAATTAATGTAACAAGTGAAATATTCAATGTTTTTCATGAATTTTCCGTGTTACGCAAAAAGCGAGAGTGGGGATGAAATGACGTTGTGTTTGAATTTTAAGTATCCATGAGAAATTCGCGGCTTTGCTCGCGTGAATATCGCGATTAAATTGTTTTGTGAATTTAGGTTGTACATTCCGTTACTACTGCATATAATATTATATGCTTATTTAAAAAGCCTGGAAATAAATTAATGACGTATGAAATACATTATAAATATGGATTGAGTACACGGTAGATCAATTTTAGTAAATTGGAATAACGTAGGTACTGACCATGAGAATCAGTCAATCTTTCCACATACAATGAATTTTTATAAACTCATGATCCAAGCCAGGAATATACTCGAATATACATCATAAGAACGGATGCGCAATATGAAGTAATGACATTTCATTCGAACATATTGAGTTGCGCACGTATTGGAGAACGTATCGTATCCGCAGTTGGGCTTGGGGTGTCGGGATAAATCCAGAGAAGCAAAGAGAGAGAAAAATATTGCAGTATTACTATGACGCTAAACGAGAATACCAACGATTGAGATTTAAAAAAAAAATATTTCATCTCATTCTATGATGTGGTGAGGTTCAGGTCAAAAGACAAGCTCTTCCATCTAACCACATAATTTGGACGAAGGAATTGGGAAGCGATATGTAGCTGAGGGAGTCACGGAATGTAAGGTACGAAACCGTCGTTGGTCCAGAGGAAGTGTGGGAATCCCTAGGTGAAAACGTCAGCCACTTCATCCGAGCGGGGAATCAAACCCGCGCTCTTCGCTCAGAAGTGCGTGGGGATTGAAGATGCTAACTCTGCCACGTCTGTCGCATTATTTCAATTTAATTACATTCTAGTATGTCGCATCATTTAAATATAATATACGTGTAAATTCTAGCGAACGATTCACTCGTTTTCTATTTATACTCGTAGGTACATTTGTTTCAAAAGTATCGTAGAAAAAGATTGGAAAATTTATTTATTATCTATTTATATCGTGGATTTATCCTTATATAATTATTTTGCGCTACTATAAACACAAATTTAATAAATTTCTAATTCTATAGTAGTATCATTCTTAACAAATAATTGAATACTCAAAACCAAAAACAATATATAAAAAGCAAAACAATAAAAATAACGCCAAATTTTAAACAATATTTATATCTCAAATTTTGGGCTAAGAAAGAAAAGATTAATTTTATAACTGATATGACATAAATAATAAACAAATTATTTTATATTAAAAATATCCAATTTATGAATATGTACTGCACCAATAAACAAAAATATCGCGGAGAGTGATTTTTTAAATTAATTGCGCACCCGGAAGAGAATATTTATAGTTTGTGAGACCCAAGAAGGCTAAGGAACCATCAATGGGGCAAAGCGGAAGTTGGATTTTTCCTTAGTCGCATATTGCGGATACTACTCACAATAATCGAAAGCCGTGTACACGCTTTCACCTGCCTTGTTGACATGCCGAACAAAGCTTCATGGATAAAGAGTAAATCAATCCAATGGATCGCAAAACTCGATATGTGTATAGCCTGCACCATTGTTTCGAAACAGTAGTCAATAAAACAAACGGACGGGACATTAACATCGTACCTACAATGAGCGGAGCGTCATCGGCTACGCCTTCAAGCTTGAAATCGCAATTTATTGCTTCTCTCCTTGAACTGCAAGAAATCTACTTTCTTTCCATTTCCGTTTTGAATTTAACGAGTCCTACAGCGAATGCTACTGTAGAAAAATATTTCCTGTCGATAAAAGTGCTTTGATTTCAGATTAGAATTAACATTATACATACAGCTTAGGCATTTCCCGTTTCATCTAATTTTGACCGAATAATTTATTTGGTTCTCTGATCTAAATCTTAGTATACATTTCCGTAATCAATTGAATGTGTATCTAATAGTCCATATATTCCAGAAGATATATGTGTTGGGGTTGAGTAAATACTGAATGACCTGTAATCTAATACTCATATTATATACCTAACTTCTAAATAAAAGCAAAATACATCGGTTCGTACGATTAAAGGATGATATGAAATATGGAAATAGAATTTCATGACTGAAGACTGAAAGTATGGAGATGGTACGATGGAAATGAGTTTCATTAATTTACTCCTAACTACGAAGTATTTTAGTCGGCAGGCTTTAATCTATTTCCATACTATATATACAAGGAAAAAATATTTCAAAATTGAGATGTTCAGGAACTGTGGAATACAGGTTCTAGTTGAAAATTCATCTTGCATGCGTTAGGCACACCAGCTGAACTCATCACCCAGTTCAGTTGTAAAGGCTCGAACTCTCGCCCTCTCAGTCAGAAGTACATGTGTATTGAACACGTTCAGCCACCGTCTGCTTACCTTAAAAAACATGTAAGAAATCATTCTTTTTCAGCTAGTTTCTTGAGTTATAAAATTCATAAGGAATAGCACTAAACAAGAATGTTTATCCAGCAAGAGACGTACCACGATTTTAGTAAGGAGTGATGATTTTAGTAAGGGATGTGAGGGAAATAATCTCTTTCAAAAGTTCATATTTTAATTTTAATTTTGAAATTATATTAATTGTGTTTGTATTACTGTCGAGGATACTTACATCCAAGAAGTAACGATAAAAATAAGCCAAAAAATGTTGCCTGAGTACCTGTAATAAAACTTAATCTCCTACCGCTAACTCAATAATAGATACACGAATTAAATCATCACACCTTAGGGAAATTTTACCACTACTACTTTATTTTTCAGTACATTTTGCTAAAAAAGACACAGAAACTTCCTCTTTGGATGTGTCTGATCCAAGTCGTAATATATAACTCAACGTAACAGCCACAAAACGTTGCAATACTTCATACCTTAAACTTTTGATACTTTGATCTTTTGAAGCATTGTATTCCCAGAATAAATGTGACCAAAGTAGTACTAAAGGGACTCTTATTGTAATCTACAATGTGTTGAATGAAAGTTAAAATAAACACAATTTTCTATCATATGGTAGCGCATAATTTAGGGAGTTCAAAATTACTCTATTGCAATATCGAAATACCAAAATTATGTAAGGAAACTACATAATCACAAGATTATTGTATGTCTCCTGTCATGAAGAGATTGTGGAATGATGAACGGGAATCGGGTGCAGAACTGAGGAAAGGGCAACTGGTTAGGTGGTCTTCATCTAATTTCAACAAATCATGTAATTTTTTCAACGAATTCTGGATTTTTCTACTGGCGTTCTTAAATGAACCTTCAGGAAGAACCCATATTTCAATGAAGAAAAAAATCAACAATTTTTATTAATTGTTCAAATAAAAGCTTTATTCAATTTGTGTGCCCATTTTAATGTTTCGAAAAGAGAACTACAATTGATCAATGTTAAGTTCTTCTTGTGTGATATTACAGGGAAACTTTCTTCCCCTGCTTTCAACACATTACCTGAAGATTATCGAATCATGACCCACTGAGTTGAGGATCACCTAAAAGCATCTTGGAATGTAAACCTTCTTCGCGGCCGTCTGTTGTAACCCAGTGCATGAGGGAACGGTGAAGGGGGAGGGTCGAACGCGACCGGTCTGCGAGGACTCGATTTTCCGCGGTATTCCGCAGCGCCGAGGTCGCCTCTTGAGGCGGCGAGCGGAGAGCTCCTGGTGGAATGGAACAGGGACACACGTGAGCGGGTTAGGGAGGGGGAGGGGGAAGCGGTGGTCATCGGAGCCACGGGGCGTCGCGTGGCGACCTATGCGACCACGCAAGACGAACAGAGGTAGGCAGGGGTTTGGGCGGGGGAGGGTGGTGCAGCAGAGGGAATCGCTTCCGGGTGGGAGTCGCCCGTCTGCACGCGCGCCCCTAAGATCAAGTTCCGGGAGCCATACACGAGGATTCTAGTCAGGACCCGGGGCCTAACTAATATGGAAGACGTATTCTTCCGCCTAAGGGACCAAAGGGGCATAAACAAATTAAAAAGACCAGACAAATTAAGAGGACTCTTCCTATAGCGACACAGCTGACGATCTTCTGCCAGGTATCAACATAAAAAGAAAAGGAAAGTCACTGAATAGTGCCTACAGTATCTGCATTAGAAACGCAATATATGTAGAAGGACGCAATATCATAATGTCGAAGAATGCGTTACAATGCCAGATTTTCGCATGCTTAGTAGTTCATAGAGATTATTTCCTCGTTCCATAATTAATAATTCATTCATTTCAAAAACATTGATGTATGCTGTTCGATAGGTTCTTCCAAACATTTCTAAAAACCATCGAACATACAATGGTCTCAAAATACAAAAAAGTGACTATCATTCGGTTAACTATGAGGTTAAAAAAAGACTCGTTTAGAGCACACTCTTGTTCACTACCGAATACCATCACAACCCAATCCACGAGCAAAACTATACACAACGTAGCCATAATCGAGCTGGGATCGATAAAACTGAAGCACGGAGGAGCGGTCAGCAACCAATTCCCTGTTACTCTAGCACTTCAACAAATTCAGAGATTTTAATGAAGATTTTTTTAGGTCGGTATGATGTTCAATCCTATAAAGTCACTGACCGAAGATGAGACCTAAGGACTTAAATGAAGAATACAATTTAAGAGTGTTGTCCCCCAGGCCAGGGTGAGGATCTGGCAACATGCTTGTTCTCCTACAACAACAAAAAAACGTAGCGCGTTAGCTCAAATGAGAAACGAGAGCCACTGGTCTTCCATAATTGATACAATTTATTGAGAACAAGTTGGATATGTCGCTCAGCACTGTGACGCTCTTAGATGAGCAGAAGGTGGCAATGTCATCGACAAAAAGAGACTGCTGAACAGAATTCCTCACAGCGGATGCAATGCTGTCACTAGAAATATGTCACACAAGACTCAGCCCTGAGGGACACCGTTCTCTTGAAGAAGAAGATCTCTTCCAATTCTGTAACGGAAAAAACGCTCATCCAAAAAGGACTGCAACATCCAAAATGGGGAGATGTCCTCTAAAATCTCAGGCATAGAGTTGTTGTAAAATGCCACGACGCCAAGTAGTATCGTAAGTCTTTTCGATGTCAAAAATATTCCGACATGTGATCTTCGGACGAAGGGATCTTGGATTGCCGTTTCCACGAAAAGTATGGAATTGAACTTCCTGAAACAAGCTGAGATCGACTCAGCAGGTTATGCCTCTAAAGATGGTAGAGGCGTCAGTTGATCGTCCTCTCAAGCATCTTAACGCAACGTGTCAAGGTGATACTTCGATAACTAGTAATGGCTGTCTTTTTCTTTACGGGGTTTTAGTAGAGGTATTTGCTACCACGATTCGGGGAATACTCCCTCGAAAGATGGAAGACGGTATTCTTTCGATTGTAGGTTAATATCGAAGTGCACCAACATTCATTAAAATATAACAATCATTAAGTTCTGATTTAACAGTCATTATCTAGAAATTGAGATGCACCAACATTTAATGATTGTTAAAGTTTTCTTAATGGCTGTTAATATTAATGGGTCATTTCTATCGTGTTAGCGTTCGTGATGGAATGTCGGGAAATGTTTTATGAAGATCACGTAATTCGAAGGCAACCGAAGACTGTATCGATAGAGGGAATCCATTTCATTAACTAACTTAACATCAGTTTCAGGAGCGGTTTAGACTAACCAAGAAGACAGTTTTACCCTCGTGGAACGCCCAAGTGTGAGGTTAGAGTTTCCAACGGACATAAATTTTCCCGTTTCGCCAATGAACCGTGCATTAACCATCTATTATGATTGCCGATCCTTGCCTCTTCATAGATTTCATAGCCAAAATTGCAACTACAAAATCCTTATACAATAAACAGCTCACAAATTCCACTATGGTACGATGTGATGAGAAGTAGTGATCAGTCGGCTATGAAAGAAAACGCTTGCCGTTTTTTTTGTTTTTTTTGTGGGGCTTTAGGGCTCGTCAACATCCAGGGTCATTAGAGCCCATGCAAGTAGGGAAAAATGCAGTTTCGCACCATAGAGAAGAGCCGCAGTGACTCTTCCCCGTGTGTGGGACTCGCCGAATATCTCGACCATACCCACTAAAAAACCCTCCTGAAATCATCAAATATCCAAATAGAAAGATGAAAGAAAAGAAAACAGAATAAAATTACTTGCCGGTAGCGCTCTTAATTTTTTTTCGTAGAGTGTACATAAATACGGCTTTACTTCCCGGTGGGTGCGTTCAATGCCGTAAATCCAAATTTTAACGCCCGCTATATAATGCTCATTAACTATCGAGTTTAGAATGGTGCACATAAATTTCACGTTAACAGAAGTTAACCTTTAACATTCATTTCTTAACGGGCACATTTAACAGTTGTTGCTGCACTTGGCAACACGTTGACTATTCATCTCGTAGATAATCAAATCGGAGCCGGGTAGTGTCGTGGATTGTCACTAGATCTGATTCAAGTTCCGGTATAGAGAAGAAAGATTTGTAGGGTTACCAGATGGTGGAACGAAAGTCCAGAGATGTGCTTTCGGCAAATACAGCATAAATTATGCCGAAAGTAAATGTAAAAATACCATTAAGAATTGAGATACAATTAAAAGAATTAATTATATTATTTATTCAAATATTGTAAACCAACAGTAGTCTAGCAGTAGCATCTTCGCTTTCATGATTCCACTGAGCAATAGAGAGCGGGTTTAAACCATACTAGGCCGAACTAGGTGAGTTTTTCAACAGGGATTTTCCTTACAAATGTCGGTTCGGTACCGTAATTTCCCCAGAAAGCTAAAATTTCTCCTTCCTAATTTCCTCACCCACGATGCAGTTAGGTGGAAGAGCTGAACCACTCCATAAGGCTTGAAATAAATGAATGATATTGTACAAACTATAGATAAATATAAAAATATTAAGATATATGTGTAGTACCCTTACTCAATAATAGTGATCTGGAGCTAGTGCACAACGCGTGTACCACTTTCTCTTTAGGAAATATACTCGAATGAGTGTATGATAGATGTTAAGCTTTCAGACAATCGAAAGTCACGATTTGTGAGTCAGAATGAAGAAAATGCCGGATTTCCTGACTTTCTATTATGCGATAAGAACAAGAGTTTATATTTTAACTCACAACTTCCGAGTACCTACTCGTGGACTGGAGTTTGCAACGTCAACAGCCTGGTGAAAATTGCGACGGACCGGAACTCAAACCCAGAACCTCCTGCTCTGGTCGCAGGTATTCGATCCACTGCAACACACTCCTCGACTCCCAAGTCCGTACACAACTTCCACCTGGCCAGATCCGGTGAACTTGGGTCACATCCTCCTTTCAGGGGATAAGTGACCACAGGCGGCTCCAATGCTGGTAGCTCTTAAGGCCCGGTTATGAAAGGGGGATGTTCATCGGATCAGGCCAGGTGGAAGTTGCGTCCAGAGCAGGAGGTCTCGGATTCGGATCCCGGTTCTTCGCAATTTTCACCTGGCTGAAGACGTTGTAAGGAGTTTATATAGTCAACTATGTTAGTTTTAAAATTTAAGGAAAGATTGAACAGCAAGGTTGATTCATTCTGGGTAAAGAAAATATGAAGTATAAGCTACCTGTTGTCTAAGACATTGAGATGTGGTTACATTCAATTCAACAACGCTAGACATTAGAGTCGTACATCTGTAAAGAGAAATAGAGGCGTCTGTTACATAAAAAATTATCGGTCACTCTCGTAATTCTTCTGTTTTTGTGTTGTGCCCGCACGTCTTGAGGTTTTGTCATAATTTTTCGTTCTGGAGTTTGAAGAACGTTCAAAGAAACGTGTTTGAAATGTGAATACGAAAATATTTTGTCATTTTTCTTCTTCCAGTTTTCCTATCACAGTGACATTGGAACTGTTGGAACATGTTGGATGTTTATATTATTGTCTACTTTGTTTAAGTCGATTTCTCTTCCAATATAAAAGGAAGATACAAAATCGATGCAACAACGGAACCTCTCACTTCGTAATGAGATAAAATTGTTAATAGGGACAGTTTACTATGTTGTCTAACTGTTGAAAATTTTCGCTTTAAAGAGACAAAAAGAATTTTTAACACGATCACACCATTTTGAATCTCTGAAACCCCGCATTCAATAAATTTCATAGAGGTATTACGAAAAGTTTTTCATTTTATTTGTTGTTTAGTGAAAATCAAAAGGTATAATTGGCCCACGTTTGTGAGTAGTTACCATTGAATATTGTAAGGTTATGAGTAACTTAAAATTCCTTTTCAAAAAATATTGTCATTTAATTGTAATTGTCAATGTAAAACCGTTGTCAGACGATATTACACAATACAATTAATACATTCACGCGGTAGAGGAAGGAGAGTGAATAAAACATATATAATCAAGGAAAAATGAGTAGTTAGTTTTTACAATCCAAGCGCCAGGAAACTTCATATTTGAAGATTAATTGTTGAACGTAAATTCGCTCGAAAGATTGCACTGCGTACTGAAGTTTCTTAGAAAGAACACGAAAATCTCACAAGATATAAGAGGTCGACTGCAGAAAGAGTATGTTTACATTGCCACCACTACAACGCAATCTTTACTCGTGGTGCTTGAAACGAGCAGAGAGAGGTAGATGGAAGGGTAAATTTTCCGTAAGTATTCGTTATATTTCAGTAGAAAATCCTTGCCAAACGCCAAGTAACAGGTCGTTTAGAAATTTATTTCAGTTGAAATAACCATTCAGTTATTTCGCTCAGAGCAAAACCTCAATGAGCAGAGACGTATCGATATTGTAAAAATGGTTTCTTATCATCCTTTTTTTCCTATTCTCTCAAAGGATAGTTCTTAGGTTAATATGAATCACTTAATAAATAACACATACCCTGAAAGATTGAAAACAACATCCATAACCATGACGAATGGTTGGAAGGTAGATTTTAGAATGTTAGAAGATGGTGCTGTGCAACACGTAATGAGTGACATTGATCATGCGTGGCCGCCGCCCTGTTAGTAGAGGAACGTTAAAATGTGCTGGAAGGAAAGGCCCCGGCTCGCGAGGGTAAATAATTCAGAACCATCAAATACTCCAGCTTCGAAAAATTTAGTTCATTGACAACTTCAATTCGTTGCCCTGTAGAAAATTTAGATTTTTTAGATTTTCTTTCAAGGAATCGTATATGAATCCTCGATTGACGGGACCCTTTGCCATTAGGAGAAAGATGACTAAACCCACAGATGCTCTCATGGCCACGACCACTCACAACGCCTCCTTCAACAAAGGTCTACGACAAGAGGAATGACGTCAGATAGCGGAAATAGGTTTTCTAGAAAAGACACACATATGAAAGAAAAACCGAAGGGCGGAGGCCAAAGTATCAAAATATCTTCATAAGTAAATTTTTAAACAACAGTGAGGATCGGAAGCCAAATGATTGAGATGATTCATAGCCGAGACCGTCTTTTTATTTGCGCTTCACTTTGATCCACGACAGTTATCATTGAAGAATATACATCGTATTATCTTACTTAAAACAGAAAAGTAAATAATTACTTTTGCGTGGAATGTAATTGGGTAATAAAATAATTTTTACAACGTGCAAACTATTTTTCATGAAGTCAGTGTACTTGAAAATGCATTATAAAATAACACATTGTACTTTAAAAAATGATTAAAATATTAATGTAAAAATATATGCTAATATATGCTCCGATTCGGTGAATTTTTCATACTTGAATAATCGAGACATATTTCACGGAAAATTAAGTTAAATCACTCCGGTCTCAATAACTAACTATTTTCAGACTCTTTTTAAGCGTTTTCAGTCGGATGTCGTTGTGTCTTTTTCGTAGTTTGACATAGAATACAAAGCAGTAACTCCTATATTTAAAGTGTTCGAAGAAATATTACCTTGATAATCATGTTAGAGGGCGCGAATACATAGACTTATTATGCGTGTACGCCGAACTAATTGGTAGATAACATTTCAGAAGAGATTATCTTTTGTTTGAAAATAACAGCGTAGTTCATACGTTTAGCAATCTCATGGTATGTTATATAGTGATGCGATCTTAATTTTTAACTGAACTTTTACGAATTAAAATCGGAGGCACTAAATAAATAGGTTTAAAACTCCGATGGTATAAACTCAGACCTCACTTGCCAGGTCATGACAAATAAATTTGGTGTTATACTACTGACACAACCTCATGGAATATTTATGAAGTTCTGGTAGATGTGCATAGAAAGAATTCGATGAGAAACCTACGTGAATAGCTATGTCGTCCAATGCAGCCTTTTAAACTCTGTCTAATAATAGGTGAAATGGACACGAGGAAATGAGAAATTTTAAACTGAAAGAACCTTTCGTATGTGTGATATTTGATCAATGATTCCGCTTGACGTCATGGCTCAAGTCATGGGCCCTGGAAGAAGAAGGGAGCCGACGGAGAGTGTGATGGCGGCGGCGGCCGCAGTGCCTTGATCCCGACGCTCCTTGAGCCCGAAACGACGTTTTCTCACTTACGTGGAGCTAGCGTCCTCCTACCAAGAGGTGAGATCGGTGCGCGCGCAGCCTGCCTCGAGGAGGGCGGCGCGGCGGCGGCGGCGCAGAGCGCGGGCGGCGGCTGCTGCTGCGCGCCGGGCGGCTATCGCCTCTCGCGAGTCGGAATCACTGGCGCATCCACCCTCGTCTCCACCACCCGAAGAGGAGGAGCCCGACGAAGGGGGTGCGCGTCGCCACCCTGAACGAGCGCTACCGCCACCGCCGCCGCTGCCACCACCTCGTCGCCGCTTCAGCGGTGGACATCTCTCAGTAAGCGACCTTTTAGATGTGCGGATCCCTGGATCATAGTCTTCGTCGTCTTCGTCAACCACCTCCTCAACCACCTCTTCCTCGTCGACGTCATCATCTTCGTCTTCTCTGAGAGGTTCATTTCTGGAACTACCCACAGCGAAGAAATTAAGGCAGTTCTTTGGATTAGATGAAACCGTTTGGCTCCTGGGAAAGCGTGGGTTTTGCTTCAGCCCCAAGCCCACGTGGAACGTCAAGAGAAAAGTACGAGTACGTGGAAGTTTCGTAGTTACTAACGCACGTATACCTCTAAGAAGTTGACAAACACGTTCGTCTCTCTCTCTCTCTCTCAAAACAGAAAATCTTGTGTTTCGTAAAACGATTGACCTCACATGATGTATCACCACAACGCATTTCACGGATATGATCATGCGATAGCTCGAATGGTAACGTTCAAGAGATGCTCACTCCATGATTACAAGTATTGAGTGTTGATGGAGTTTTTAATTCACATTAGTTGCGCATTAAAAACGTTACCAATTTATTTCAAACTTTACGAATTCAATGAAACAATGACAATATTCCTAGGAAACTTTTCACTTTTTCCTTTAATTTATTCGGCTATAGCCCAGAGCAAATGTATTGCATTCTACAATATAAGTGTAACATTTGTAATTGATTAAAGGAAACGCGAACAGTGAGGTCGTCGGCAAAACGATTTTACAGGTAACCTACGTTAAATTAATATTAAAAATTGTTCATCAATTCTTAAAATTAGTATCAAGAGATGTACGATGATGTCTATAATTGTATGGTTTCTCTAGAGCTCTCAAATGTTTCTCTTGGAAGTAAAAGAAGTGACGACACACATCATTGCTTTATTAATGGAAATAGCTTTTTGATTGAATACTTGATAAAAGCTTTAATTTTCCTTCCGAAAAAGTTTAGATACGCAGAACGAAACAAAAGATTAAAAAGCTATCTCAGCAACGATTATCTTTCCAGCTGACATTGTATACCTACCATTTTCACTTTACGCTGCAAAACTAAATATGGAATTTCCTCAGAGAACTAATGGTCTATATTTATTTCAAAATGAATACCTCGATGATCAAGAATGATGATTCAGTTTAATAATATTAGCAGCAAAACTCGAATGACCTTGTAATAATTTTCGTCTAAAGTTTGTGTTCACCAAATTATGTTAAAATGAATATTCATTAGTAGTCCCATCTCCCAACCAAAGAAACAATTCCTTCGAATGTTATTCTTGAATACACATCCAATAGAGAATGAGAACAGTCCAAAAACGATAGGATGCAAAATACTCTTTTGGCAAGTAAGAATGAAACTAAAAAATTCAAATTTCCCTCGTATGTAAATGGAAATTATTGTTTAGCACAACAATAAAAGTAGCAGCTAGCAAATAAAAACATACAAAGCAAAAAATTAAAAACGAACTAATGGCAAATCAACACACACTTCGACATCGTAGCGTGAAATAGAAGTTTCATCATCTTCATGTTGTTGCTGATAGGAAATAACAGTAAAATAGTTTTCCTGGATATTCACGGAAATTCTACGCCGTAATTGATTGTTTGCTGACCTTTCATATTTAACCTACATTCCACATAAGGAGAGGTAAACGAATTAAAATTAGTAATTGAAAAAAAAATGATCTAAGAACCATCTGCGTAAGCTCATTCGAAACACATTTTGTTAACTTTCAGGGAGTAAAACCATATGAAACGTCATGGGAAAATTCCATGGAATCTAGCGATGCTTCCAAATATTCTCTCTGAAGAAAGCGATAAACTGGAAACTAATTTCTAAGATATTAAACAGTAATTCAAATGTTTCAGGTCTTCTATTAGGATGGTATATAACGGGTATGTAGAACGGTGCATTAGATGAAAGCAATGAACAGTCAATGGATAGGATAATTCCGTAATATTGAAGAGAAAAGCATGAATGAGATAATGGGAAATCTAAAACATTCCCAGTCCCATAATACTTTTTTAAACTTCTATGAAAACTTCCCTGTATTAGATAAATTACTACGTCATAAATATAGGTATATAAGTCAGATTCGAAGACGCAGCAATGTTAGTACCACCATTGCACCGGACCCTTTGGGTGGAGTTCCAGTTCAAATAGAGATTTAAGGTATCAATTGATATAAAATTACATATCAAAAGAATATTTAAGTGAATATTCTTGTTATTTTTATTTTTCTGGGGACATTCGTCATTTAAATGGTAATTCGATACCAGATAATTATTCTTATGAACAAAGAATAAACTAGAAGGAGACTTCTTGAGTGTGTGTGGGTTTCCAAACGCATCCATCCTGTCGCCTTTATCCATGCAGTTCACTTAAAATGTGGAATAGTACAGAACCACAAATGAATAACAATAACGTTACCTAAAATCCTCCATCCTTTGACTGAATTACAGAACTGTATCGAAACTTGAAATGAATGGTAATCGCTCACTGAAATATCAGTATTGAGGCGAGTACTCTGGGATTGGATGTGAGACCCAAAATCTGAGGAAGGAAAGGATTTCTCGTAAACTTTGGATACGACATCCCAACATTATAGCTCGGACACTATAGGGTTGGGATATCACAACCAAAAGTTTGAATGTCACATTGAAAGTTTAGGAGAAATCCTTTGTTTGAATTTGGATCTCACATCCAAACCTATTATCTCAGTATATGTTTGACTCTCCTTAGTCCCGCTCCACGCCGAAGCACTATTTACTCACCCTCTCTGAGGTACAGGGCGATCTCTTTGCCTCCTGTTCTTGAACCAATTGCTGACTTGGGTGAGGGTGAGCCCCGTCTTCTTGGAGAGGCACTTCTTCTCGTCCGGAGTAGGATAGCGGTTACGATTATAGCACTCCTTGAGCGCATTGCGTGACCGTTCTTTGAAGCAATAGACTGTCTCCTCGCCATCCCAGATGGTCTTGGGTAACTGGTACTTCTTCCTCAAGCGATACTTGTCAACGGCCCCCAACGGTCTCCCTCGTACTCGTTCCGCCTCACGATAGTGCGCTGTGAACCACAGCTGTTGGAGTTTAGGGTGATGGCGGGCGTCGAAGGCGTGACTCTCCAGAATGGTGTAGAGTTCGTGGTAGGAGCCTCGATGGAAGGCAACAAGTGCTCGCGCGCGAAGGACAGCTTCGTTGGCGCGTAGCATACCACTCGGACTGAAAAATACACATCAGGAATCATGTAGGATGAGAATTTACAGTATCGAATCAAGTTATTATACTTTCTCTCAATTAATACAGATAATAAATTTATTGTCAAAAAGGAAGTACAAACTGCGTATGACGACGTGGAGGACAATAAACTAATTTACTCTCCGGAACCAAGCAAGGGATCATCCCATCAATTCCGATCAAGGGCCCTAAGGCAGAGGCGGATTCAAAAATTTCAGCAAAAATTCCTAGATAAGATAAAAAGTTAGTTGCTAGTTATAGTACGAATAGAATGTCAATATGTTTGTAATTTAACACAAAAAAATTATTTTACATGTACAAATTATTATCGAACTATAGATTATTCTGAGAATAGTGTTTAAAAATCATAAGAAATGAAAAAACACTAAATTCACAATTTATTGTTACAATAAACACGTAAATTTAAAGAAAAGGAAAACGAATAAAGGATGTAAATCGAAACCCTCCCGAGAACTTGTGGAAGATCCCCGTTCATTTATGGATTTAAGTTATGACGTACAAATAAAGATTAGACACCGCGACAAAGGCCATATTCCTGAAGGAATCTAAAAAAGGATATTAAATTTGGTTCAAGCATGTAGAAGAGTGAGTTGAGGGGTAGAATATATTTGATGAAAATATTCATATAAAAATCGTTTTTCATATGACAGTAAGAATCAAATTAAGTCTACCTTAAGATGTATATTATGAAAAATATATCAATAAGAATAATAATGTTCAACTTAAGGATGTTTTGCGTAGAGTAAAATATATCAATTCTAGTACTCCACTTATATATCAATGAATAGTAATTAATTGTTGTTCCTTATTTTCTTTATGTTCTTACTTCAATTTCAATTCTATTAAAATATTTTAACACATACAATGATGATATGAAAATGATTTTTTAAATAAATTGTAATGTTATAAAGAGAATACCATATTTTTTATTTTAAAATACGCAAATTATGTGACATATAAAACACGTCACCTGGTCTTAAATAATATTTGTGATTGGACACGTACGTACAGCTTAGAAGAATTGTTCAGTAAGGTCACAAGCCCAGATGAATGTTGCATACACAATTGAAACGACAGAACTTTGAGGAGTGTATTTTATTTCGGTTTATTATAAAATATTACTGAGTAAGAAAGCAGAAAATTACTCGAGAAAAATGCTCCAAACTATTAAAGGCACATAAATGATTTTCATTGATTTACGATATTGTCCATTACATACTTAACAAATAAAGTTGTGAGGCGTATAAAATGCAGAGAAAATTATTATACTTTACAGAGAGAGGCGGAATTCTCGAATAAATAAAAGAGGTTATAAAATTTCATCTCCTTTTTCAGTAATAGTACGGGAACCATCACTTTAGAAATTAAATAAGTCGAAAGGTAAAAAAAGAAAATTCCTGTTTTTCTGGAAAGGATGAGTGGATATGGATGGCAGATTAATGCGACTAACTTATAAATATGTTTATCTTATTCTAATAAGATGTTTACGATTGTAAAAACAAGGATAATTTTTCATGTGTGTGAAATAATTCTTGATTATTATTAAGTGAGAGAAGGAAGTAACACTAAGCTAGATGGAAGGAAAAAGAAATGGGAAGTAAAAACTGCAGAATACTGCTGAATCTTAACTACGAAAGAGGGTAGGACGAAATTAACACAATTAAGTGTGAAAACAATAGCTAAAAATAATTGTTCTCTTCCACCCATCGGAAAGAGTTATATGTCTGACACTGAACGGATTGATAAACGCAAGTTTACTTTACTTAGTCATTTTGATTTAATGATACGAATCACTACAACATTACGGTCACTTGTCACAAGCTTTTATTTAACTTGCTTCGTTCGTATGCATCTATGTTTATATGTATGTATGTATGAATGTACGTATATATGTATATATGAATGCTCGTTATTCTTACGTTTCAAAATAGGTAATTAAATTTTCGGTCAGTTCCAAGATTAAGATCGATCTGAAATTTTACAGATTTGTGTGCTTTGCATGACAATAGATGATTAAGGTACCAGTTTACAAAGATCTACCCCTAAGGGTGTGAAATGGGGGCATGTATTACGTTGTCCTTTCGTTTTCAAAATTGGTAATTGATTTTTCGTTCACTTCCAAGTTTCCGATCGAGCTAAGCTTTTACAGATAAGTGTGGTATGTATCTCAATAGATGATTATGGAACCATTGTACGAAATTCTATCTCAAAAGAAAGTGAATTGGGAGTATGTATGTGTGAGTGGCCATCCCACCATATCTCTAGAATGTCTGGAGTAATTTCAGTCAAACGTGGAACAAAGATGACAGAATATGACAACTGCACTGTGGGAATAAGACAACCCCAGCACTCCTACGCGGTAACGCGGTGACGTAAATATAAAGCAAAAAGCCGTGTCCTTCCACGTAAATTCAACCAGGTGTTCTCATCAACTATCTAAGATTTTTATGAAAATTGGCTCATTTATTCTCCTTACAGAGATAGAGAACCAATTTTTGCTTTTTACCTCTTACTATTTTCGTTTTACATTCTTTCAAAGTCTCGAAAATTCGGCGTATCGAACGAGAAGAGATCGCGAACGCAACTTTCTAATCCTTAGGGGAAAAATAATTCTTTTATTTTTCATCAAATAATTGCGAAACTTTGTAGTTTTATATTATAAAGTATAAGAATGTTAGAAAAACATATATTTCAAATTTTTGAACTACTAGATGACTTATTAGATTCTGAATAGTCAGTGTAAGGATGTCAGAAGTGTATAGTGAAGACACTGACCACAGAGCACTAAGAGGGTCACTGCAGAGAACCACACGCTGTATTAAAGATAGCTCAATGAACTTCAGCGCCTCAAATTTTGCATATTTTTCAGCAATTTACACGCTGCAGAACGAATGGAGAGGCGAAAAGAACGAGTGGCACTATGGCAGCACCAACGGAATCATTCATGGCTGAGCTGTCAGTGTATGTGAGCATATGATGCAAAGAGAAGTTTTTCCGTTCTCCGAAGTGGTGCTGGTACACAGCAGCAGGAGTGTCTTTCTTTGAAAGTTGAGACAGCCGAATGTCGATGGTCGGTTGCATGAAGGTCCAAAGTGGACAGATAAAGTGTGAGTATTTCACTGTTTAAAGTGGACACCCGCTGGGCGGAGTAACGAAGGTCTTGCAGTGTTAGATGAACAAAATTTGGGGGAATGGATGTAATGGCGAGTATGGTGATCTAAAACTCCCATCAGTTTCACTCCGTAAGATCCCAGTAAAATATCACGTCTTCGGTTAAGAGACGGTTCGCCAGCGTCTACTAGTAAGAATTCTATGCGACTGGTGCGGAAGGCACCATATGCAATGCGGACTCCTGCATGATGGAAACTGTTAACTGGAAACTGAAACTGTTTCGCGATTCCAGAGACCAAAGGAAGCGACGATTGACCATTCTTTCTAACCATTTGCAAACGCAGCTTGTCAGAGAAATCGGTCGAAAGTGAGACGGATTAGAACGATCTTTTCCCTCCTTCGTAAGTGGAATAATTATGGCATCACGCAATTGAGCTGGGACAGTATGCTCATTTCAAATACAGTTAAATAACTTCAGAAGGAATTTCGTGCCTACCTCTGGAAGATGTTTTAGCATCGCATTAAGTATTTTATCAGGACCAGGGCTGTATCTTTCGAAGGCGCAAGGGCAGAGGTTAGCTCCGTCATTGAGAAAGGAATGTTATATTCCTCTTCTCTGTCACTGCAAAAATCGAAAAAACTCTTTTCCGCGCGAGATTTCCGGTGGAGAAACGATTGAGAAAAACAGAAGGAGTTAGAGACTCTTTCGAAGTTCTAGGCAAGTTCCTCAACGATGACTTCAGGTGAGGTTTGAAGATGTCCATTTACATTAAGACCAGGAATCGAAACAGAGGATCACTTACCTTGAATCTTGCGAACTTTCTGCTACACAACTGATGATGGAGTACGGCTTGTAAGATATGAAATGCAAGCCTACCAGGAATACAACTTACTTTCTCGAAGAGTTCGTTTGGTTCTAACTCTGGACCTTTTAAACTCAATGAGGTTTTCAAGTGGGATACCTGTTAAGCCTCGCTAAAGCTTTCTTTCTTGCGCTGACCGCCTTTGCGGAGGAATCCGAATTTTTACCATGGAACAGGGAAATGCCTTGGATTACATGATGATTTAAGGATGGCAACATCGGCGGCTTTGAGAACCGCATTGGTGAAGTGGGATGCCATAGCATCCACATAGGCGAACGGCTCATCGCAAAGATTGATGTTGCGTTTAAACCCCTCTCCATCTGCTTTTTTTCAATATGCACTGAGAGAGGCGTGAAACCGAGGGGCAAAAACCATTCAAATGCATAAGAATCGGATAGTGATCACTCCCATACAGATCATCAAGAACTGTACAGCCTAAGATTGGGGAAGGACAGGAACTGAAGATGGCTAAATCCAGCACCGAGAAATATCGGGAAGCTGTACAGAAGCGGGTGGAGTGGCCCGTGTTAAGGAGCGCTATACCTAGGCTCTCTAACAGTTTTTCAATGATATCACCCTTTGGGCAGTTGTGTGAAAATCCCTACATCGGATTATGGGCATTGAATACCCGACGATAAGAAATGGGGAAGGCAACTAGTTAATCAGACTAGCAATATCTTTCTTCGTGAATGACTATCCAGGGAGGATAGCAATAATACATACCGTAAATGTAAAAGATGGAAGGCTCACCCTCATACATATGGATTGAAAGACGCTGGTTATAGAAATTTCTTTGGCATAGACTGAAGCGTCTACGAGCACAGCGATGCCACCGTGTGCACGTAGGCCAACTTCTAAGTCCGTCCTATAACAGGTGTAGCCACGACAGAAAAAAAGTGTTTTGGTAAGAGATATGTTTCCTAAAGACAAACTATTTTAGGATCATGAAGGGTCAGTAAGAGCTTGAGGGAATCTGAACGGACATGTCATTCTGATTCAAGGAAAGAAGAGTCATATTATGGTGTTTATCCACTCTTTACTTGATGTCGAGATTTTTTCCTTTTGACGACAGTAATGCCACACCTGTGATCCCCTCCCTGGGAGAGTCGTCGTGATCACTGGTGGGAGGATCATTCTCAGACATAAGAACTCCAGTATTTCTGATCCTCAATCGTCGGTGACTACGGGAAATTGAGCCAACAATGGAATCTGACTTTAAAGAGTCAGGTTTACGGGACATTTTGGTATGAGAAGTTATCTGCCGAGAACAACCCCGAGATGGACGTCGGGGGGATTGTTGATCGGCAGGCTTTGGTAGCTGGGTGGTAGTAGCAGTAGAGGTTGAGACAGATGTGGATGTAGAGGTTGAGAACGTTAATTTTGGTTCAGTAATTGTATACTTGGTTTGTACAATTATCTTACACCCCAGAAGTTGTTCCTTGAAGCCGGAAGGATATTCTAGACATACCTGGTGTCCAGGGTCGCACTTCTGCGAAATCCACCTGACACCCAAAGGGGTTGTAGGTCGTTTCGGAGAGATTGTCGCTGACGCAAACGTTTTAAGCATGCTGACCGGATGTTTAATCAGGTAACTTCGCGTAGCCTCAGGGAAAAGGACCCTATCCACAACTCGGATCCTTTGGATATCATTCTCCATCAGATACTGCGTGCATGCGTTTGAATTGGCGGGGTGACTCACCTTACAATTCACACAGCACGGGGGCGACGAGCAAGATGACGACTCGTGTGCTGGAACCGCAAGTCACGCAAACATCGCAGGACGATTTGCATCGATCGAAAGTGTGACCGAACCTGTGGCGCTTGAAGCACAGCAGAGGGTTCGGCACATACTGACGAAAACGCAAGGTAAAGAAACAGAAAGAGATGCTCTCTGGAAGAGAGGGATGATCGAATTTGAGGGCCAGTGTGGAGGTGGGGACGAACTTTCTCTGCACCTTCCTCTTAATCCTATGGACATTAAAACGCCTTCGGGCTCAAAGCAGGCTTTGAGGTCATCATCAGACTCATGTGCAAAATCTTCGTGATTAACAACTCCTTTGGACATGTTCAGGGTGGGGTGGGTAGATGTCTTTATTTTAAGACCTACAATTTCCTTTGATACCAAAATTAGTTTTATCTACTTGTCTGTACGTGCCTCCAACAGAATGTTTCTCGCCAACTTCCAACTGTCTCATCGAGCACTCTCGCAAGACGACAGGCACTCACGGACTTAAAAGTTTTGCCTTCTTGCAAACACTTCATCAAAAGGAAACAAGTCTTTATCAGCCTGTCACTACTCTTACAAAAAAACTGTGTAAATCCACAGTTTCACCAACAAGTCACCTCTTCCCAGAGGAAGTGGGCAAAAGGTGTAAGGCAAAGGGTGGGGAGGCTTATTTTCCATGCGTATGGGTTTTATTTCATTCCGTGTTCCCCACCCACGACGGAGTCTAACAAGGGGCACCCCACTGGGGTGCCTGGGTTGACAAGGGGATATAGTTGAGACACGCAGAGTTCCTTAAGCATGGGACGTGCACCAAGGTCGCTGACCAGCGGATAGGACCCCCTTCCTCACCCTGGAGTTCAGTCGAAGACCTAGTCCAAGCCGATTGGTCGGGGGTCGGTTAGCAACCGATCGCCCGTTTAGAAGAGGCCGAGGTCAAAGCAAGATTATTTGATGACGCATACTAGTAAATCCTTCTAGGGTTGCATGGACCCTCAACTCGCCAAGACAAACGTTCCCTCCGACACGGATCGCCATGCACGGAAAACATGGGTGAGCGTTCAGCACACAGAGAAGGCCAGTAAAGAAGATAAAAGCCATAAGAGTGAAAAACTAGGTAAATGGGAGAAAAGGAAAGTAATAGAAATTAAACACTTGAGAACCTCTGTATCCCACCGTCAGGACGTGGACCAACTCACTTCGACGGCAAAGGATACGTGATAATCGCAATTCTTTTTTCTTTTCTGTGTTCCTCAATACTAGGACTATCATATTATGAAACAAAGAAAATGTAGTTTTCATTCCTTAGTTTTCTTTTAAATGTATGACTTTCTGATAATCGTTTATAGAGGTTTTTTATGAATATATTATTGCTAAAGGGTTTTAAAATATTTTTACACTAAAATACAAGGCTATGATTGATATAATGCTAATTGTTATACTCAAAACCATAGAAATTAAAATGATATACAAAATAAATAAATTTGTTAGATGTTGCTGAGCTAGTAGAAACGGAGTGGGTTATGTCTGAAATGCAACTCTGAGGTAGGTAGGTACCTTCGATTCCTTTCAGTGAATGAAGTCTAGGCATTTTTTATGTAGCATTGTTGTGGATTACTGCAGTATGAATTACAATGAATCTGTGTATGTGTTTTCTCCGTGTATATGTTTTTATTTTTCGTGAATTAATAAGTAGGTATTTAGTTCTTTACCGAACACTATAAGGAATATTGTAACTCGCAACTTCCGAGTACCTATTCGTGGAGGTGTGTTTGCAACGTCAACAACCAGGTGAAAATCGAGACGGACCGAAACTCGAACCCGGGCCCTCCTGCTTTGGTCACAGGCTGTCTCTTATACACATCTANAAGTCCTGGGTTCGAGTCCCGGCTGTTGTCGTTGCAAATATAAGGAATATTTTGTTAAATATATCTGGGTAAATTCTTTGTAGTTTTTTTCACTTTTTGTTAAATTAATCCCTGATTTCAGAAGATATTTCAAGAGCCGTGGATTAAAATATAGGTGTTAACTATAATAAGTAAGTTGGTTTTGAGTTAGTTTTATTATAGCTGGGCTGCGAACACCTACAGGATATATTATTATTAATAATTAATTTAAAGCTTTTATAGTGAAAACAGTAAGAGATAATATGCAAAAATTTATGTGGTGTAGTATATCTGTAAGGAGAATGAATGTGCCAAATTTCATAAAAATCTCACAAGGTGGATGATAATTTTTTTGTTTTGTTTATCTGACAAGGAATGACCCAGTAATATTCCGATGACGAATTCATGATCAACCCCTATACTCCCCTAACACATCTTAAGAAGAGAATGCAATGTAAAAATTATCGAAAATGACATAAGTGGTGAGTTTTCAACATGCTGATCTGATATAATGAAATCCTCAAAATGCTGATATAATGATCCTGTGAGTCTAAATTCAGCCCCCATGGGAAATAAGACATCCCTTACGTAAGGAGTGGGAACTGTGTTTATTATTATTATTGAGTGCAAATGGGTAATCTTACACGGTGATAGGATATAAGGAAATACAGAAATACATATCACCGAGAACTGAAATCATAAATTGATAAGTAAATCATTAAAGTATATGATTCAACTAATATTAAAGTATTAAATATAAAAACATTTTACCCTTAAACATCTAAAAAATTGATAAAAATTTATTGCACATTTTATTGCGCTGACGACCCAACACTCGATTTACCCCTTTCGTGCTCTTCACTTCACATTTCCCTTCCCTCCTTTTCTAAATTACGCATTTCTTTCGTATCACTTCAGTTCACTACCCACTATCACTCCACTGGTTTCCCATCTACACTAACGCACCCATTCTTCCAGAACTTGCCTAACGTTTTTAATTTGTTTGATCCCCTTATCTTAGAGTGTTTTTTTTAATTTAACAGAGGTTGCTGAGCCCGATAGCGCTCCCAAGACATCCGCAGGGTAATTGTTCCAGTCCCTGATTGATCTATTGAGAAACGAGTATTTTGCTTTGTCTGTTTTTTGTTTCCTTTCGCGAATTTTGAAAAAGTGATCTTGTCTACCCAATCTAAATGGTTTTTCTAAACGCTCTTTGACATCCTGCCACGTCGGTTCATTTTTAAGAGTACTGAACAGACATCCCAATCGCGCTATTTTTTCTTTTTAATTTGTAGAAGTTCTATTTGTATGTAATTATGTTTATGAATTTATTCGCTTTTTTCTGAATTTTTTCTAATTCATCAAATAGATATTTCCTATAAGGATCCCATCCTTTCCGAAGCATATTCCAGTAGAGACCTAGCAAGGGTCGTGTATGCTAATTCTTTTGTCGTCGGATAACTGCCTTTCTTTAAAATTCGTTCAATGTAATTTCAAGACTTCCAGGTTTTTTTGTGCAACTCTGTTAACCTGATCAGACCTTGATAAATTATTCTTAAACATGATACCAAAATATAAATGAATGCTGAATTTACTTCCGATATTGGATATGAACTGATTTCATGGGACCAATTTTGCCTGAAGCGGGTGAGAGTGAAACATATAGCTTTACTCTTCTCTGAATTTATTTTCATTTGATTTATAGTTAACCATTGTGGATTTCATCAAGATCTCGTTGCAATGTTATCCTGTCTTCCAGGACATTTATTGTACGGTAAATTATAGTCCTCCGCGAATAATCTAATATTTGAACTTATTTTCTCAGGCAGGTCGTTGATAATGCTATAAATAGCAAAGGTCCAAGAACGCTGTCTTTTGCAATTCCTGATGCGACGTCTACTTCTTCCGATATTTTCGAAACCCTAACCCTTTGCTTCCGATTATGTAGAAATTCACGAATCCACTCCACCACCCTTCTATCTATGCTAGTATTTGCTGTTTTCTAACATAATAAATTATGAGATACTCAATCAAACGCTTTTGAAAAATCTATGACTTCATCTATGCTCTGTCCCTTGTCTAAAACGTCTGCGATGTCCTGACATAACGATATTATTTGGCTTCCGCACGAGTACCCCGGTCGGAACCCATGTTGTCATGTAACAGCGCCGTTTTACTCCACTCTTCTTTTAAATAATTTGCTTTTAAGTGTTCCATTATCTTATGCACAAACGATGTAGTTTGATACTGAAGTTTTACTACCTGATTTGTGTATCGGAACTATGATTGCATTCTGTCAGTCTTGAGGTATTTGCGTAATATTAATTGATATTTCAAAAATGCGAGTTAGATTTCATACTATCGCTTCCCCTCTTTGCGGTAAAATATCTGCGGTAACCCCGTCTGACCCTATCGATTTTTTATTATTTATGTTTTTAGACGTTTTCTGATATCATTAAACGCGTTACGAAAGGAAATAATCGAAAATGGCCGAAATTGGAGTTAAATATATCAATTTTGCGGTCACAGAATAAAAAGTGTCCCTCAATGCCGTTAAGTCTACGATTAACCTCCATACACTACTACCATCCCTAGGGAAGATGATGGCATGTAATGGTCATTTAAGAGATATGTTCGTTTTGATACCTAATAATTCTAATACCAGAGTATAAAATAAACGTAAAGAACCGTTTCCAAAAAATAACCTTTTGTATAAAAAGGACAGTACTAAAAAGTAAAAAAATGTTCAGAAAAATTGATAATCGAATAGTATAACTACAAAAAAGTTCCTTACTTAGTCACTCATCCCAAAGTTTAAGGCGTCAATCGTTATAAGTACTAACACTACATTAAAATTTCTTTTAAAAGGCCTGAAGCTCTTAAAATTTATACTTCATATTTTTATAATATCTACGCTTATGCATCTTCTACTGTTGTTCCTATGATGAGTGACCAAATAAGGGCCATTTTTGTAGTTATAATTATTTGGTTTTTAAATTAACTGTAAATTATTTTTTACTATGTAATACACTACTTTTACATAAGATTGTTTTTTTAAAAAAAGGTTGCGTTTTTTCTTCTCTTCGGACAAAAAATGTGTTTTAAAATGATCGGTTACTAGATGAAATAACATTTCTTTAAAGTTGTTCATGAACTTACTTTGATGAATATTAATGCGCGAAAAATTCTTTTACCTTTCTGTCCGCAAGTTTAACCTCACCAGGAAAATAGTTTTCCTCCAGAAAGTATATAAAAATAAATGAAACATTTTAAGAACGGAAAATTTTTTCGACGAGCCATTAGAAGTTGCAAATTTAACATTATCAAACACCATTACGAATGGAACCACATACATCGTCCCATTGTAAACAATAAGGAGAGCAGTTAGCTGTGTGCCAAGGTCAAAGCTTTTGTTCATGGAAGTCTCTGATATGATGTTATGTACTTTCGAGGAATGCTTGGGAAGCATGTAGCGCTCTCCCTCCGCCCATATGCGTTCCTACCACACTTTGCACACTATTTCTTCACGCAGGAATGAGCTAAGTACGCGTCTCGAAAAGTGTTGGGCCAACGATATAACCTTAACAGAACATTTAACATATCTCTAGAATGACATTAAAACGAGTCCCTGTTCACAGACTTCCTTTGATTTTTACGCAGCTCTTAAATGATACGAGATTCAAAGAGATTTTTACCTCTTATTTAATCCAAAAATTATAATAGATAATAAAACTTTGATTAAAATTCTCTTTGCTTGTACGTTTCTTGGAACGAGGGTAGCGGGTCAAATAATAATTTATTACAAATCATGAGAATTTTACCACAAAAACAAAAAAAAACATACCCTTTAAATAAGTAATATTAATTGTTTCCTTACAAACACAATTTTTTAGATTCTGTTTCCCTGTATTTCGATACTCGTATTCCCTGTGAGATCGATCTAATTTCAAACTTACCTTGGAAGCTAAGTAAATCGTAAACAAATATTAACTCAATAGTGATATGTTACGGATCAACGTTTACTTACCAGAAGAACGTTAGATGGTTTTCTAGAAAGATCTATCGAGAATTTTGAATAATTAATACTACTCATTACACGGAATAAGGTTAGTCGTTTCCCTCACAAAATGTCATTCCTTATGACGTTAAAACACATTGTATAAGTATAAAACAAAACGCAATATTTTGCTACGATACTCGAATACGGGAATTGCTACGAATACGGGACAAATACGTATTCTCTTAAATAAGCTTACATGTTGTATATAATATGGTCAAATTAATCTAAATACCAAATCAACCAAAACGCAAGAGAATTCATTCTCGATTTATTTCAAAACATTGCTGAATTGTGCTATTTTTCTACAGTCACGACTCATAAGAATTCATAGGTATAATATGTATATAAAAAATTCGATTGTAAATAAAATAAATACTTTGGCAAGAAGTCATTTACCAACCCTTCACTGTCCAATGCAATTAATTTGTATCTACTTTTATGAATATTTCGCGAGACAAGCCTTTTGAAAACAAATAATTCAATATAAAATACATTTTCAGCGATGAAGGTAAGTGTATTTCTATTAGGACCTACAAATGCGAATTATGTTTGGAGGTATTAGTATTTGACATTGCATTACTTTAACAAAAACCTTAACTTATTTTATTCGTTTTAGTACACCGCTTAAATAAAGGCTTCTTTTTAAAAAGGTTTTTTATTTATAATTTAATTTAAGAATTCTTCTTTTTCTGTTAACCAATATTTCACTTCTCCTTTTGTTCATGTGTACCTGGTGCGAGCTTCTGGTAGTGGAATGGACTGGGTACATCTACATTGCAATGATAACTCTTTTGATTTCGGAGGACCACATGGAAAAAACCATGATTTAATTAGAATAATAAAAAATAAAATAAACAAAATGTATTCTTACTCAACCCTGCTGTTAAGAGAATACTGTTTATTGTACCTCGAAAGCAGTAAGCTTCTGCCCTTCTTACAGCGTGGCGGTGACAATGCCACGCTTATCCGTTCCATAGTTGCAGAGAGTTACATGTATTACACTTTTCTCTTTTCAATTAAAGAAAGTAAACTATTTGAGCGATCAACTTTCAAGGACGAAAATACACCGAACGGGTTCACGATCTTATTCACGCAAAAAATTTTCTCGCAATCGGTCAGGGAAGCGTGGATGGGTTGGACACCCTCCCACCCCTGATGGGGGTGATCGGATGATAAGACACAAATTATTTAACAAATTTACTGCATACGTCTAAAATGAAATGTTTTTGTCGCGTTTCAATCTATTTAAAAGTGAGAAAAATTCAATTTCGTTTTTCATTTTGTCATTCAATCTTTCTCCTCACTGTCCCTCAACCTCTTAGTTATTACCGGAAACTTCTTTCTTAGCTTCCTCTTTCGTCATTTCAAAATGTTAATTTCTGTTTTTATTTTATATGGCTGTGATTGTCTCTTTCTGTTTTCCACTCATTTCTTGTTCCTCTTATCTGTCCTAACCTGTTTTGTGTTTGTTACATGGTTTGCTTTATAACCTTTCAGCTTCACCAATTAGCCGCCACTGCCTTGTGGCAGGAGCGTTACAGTCCCTACAACGAGGAGATTTGGCAAAAAAACAGACATGCTCAAGTTATCAGCAGTATTTTATGGGCGATATGGGGAGGTGGTATACAGTAGTAGGACCTAATGGGTCGAAGGAAGGATTAAGTAATTTTTTGTATTTATTTTCCTACGACGACGTTATTTTATATTTTCACCTGTCATTACTTATACGTGGTAATTATTGGAGGTCGACAACATGACAAATTATATGACAGTTTATCATACTGTTATTACTTGTTTTTATAGTTAACTGTGCAACCTCGGCTTCACACGCGTTTATTTTGTGAAGAGAGTTAGACAAACCTATTTTTTAAGGCTATACTTGGGATAGTTTTTATTCGTAACTTTAATTTTTCCCAAACATCTTTTTTTTAATCAAACAGTGCAAATTCAGAACGGGGCAAATACATTTATATTTTTACCTCATATGAGCAGAAAGTTATAAAAACATTGTTTTACGAACTACGAGGGCAAGTCGCAGACGCAAACGTCAGTTTCCCATACACCGTTTAAAAGAACATGCGCATTTTTTGCCAGCAGATGGCAGCGTATGTATGCTTGACGTATAGGCTGCGTGAGATCTCGTAGACACGCAGTCAGTCAGGGATAGTCAGTGCACCATGGGGTTCTGTTGCATGAGTGCACACGAGAAGAAGTGTGTAGTTGAACGTTTTTTGTGGGACAAAGGACTGTTCACGGAAGAAGTGCCTTGCGAAATGCGTCCGGTGTACGGTTACAACTGGTTCTCACGGAAAGTTGTGTTCAATTGGATCCAGAAGTGACACAAGGGAAGGCAAATCATCAGAGATGGGGAGCGTCCTGATGGCCCGCGGAGGTGTCAACTGCAATCACAGTGCAGCGTGTGGAACAAAGCAATCGTAATGAAAATATTCCTAAACAAATCATTCGTAAAAAATCATTTGGGTGTCCGTCAAAACGGTCAAATTTGGGCGTTTGAAACTAATGACGCCGTAAACCAAGAGGATACTCGTTGGCTGCGATAGCAACAAAAAGACTTTTTCGCCACCGGCTTTCAAGAACTTGTAAAGAGATGGGATTAGTGTCTGAATATACAGAGTGATTATGTCGAAAAGTGAAATAAATGTCAGGAAGTTACTTTGATTATTATTGCATCTTTCCAGTTTTTCAGCTTATTTATTGACTTACCTACGTACATTCGAAGTTTTAATTTGAAGCTATAATTAGCGTACTGAACGAAAAGCTTAAACTATCAGAAAAGTAGAGAAAATACGTCATAAAATTGCATGTTCCTGACGGTTTTACCTACGACGCTCAAGAATAATCTCTTTCAATTGTTTCCCCAAAATACCTCATAAATACCTCAAAAATCGTAATTCATAAAGAAATCTTGTTGGACTAACATGTCATCAGAGGAAGTTTTGACTCAACGTTATTATTGGTTCTCACAACATTAATTAAAAGTAGTAGAGTGATATACTCGTGGCCTTTGGGTGTGAGTACCGTCACATCTTTTAATAGCCTAGTTAAAATCTCATACATTCACAAAATGAGTTAAGGTTAATTTTATGTTTGTTTGATTTTATTGTTGTTTTTTTGGTTGGGGATTTAGGGCTCGTCAACATCGAGGTCATTAGAGCCCATGCAAATAGGGAAAATGCAGTTTCGCACCATAGAGAAGAGCCGTAATGACTCTTCCCCGTGTATGGGACTCGCCGAATATCTCGACCATACCCACTAAAAAACCCTCCTGAAATCAACAAATATCTAAATACAAAGATGTAAGAAAAGAAAAGAAAACAGAATAAAAATACATTATATCACAAAAAAAAAGAGAAAAATATTTTTAAATATATTTTCGAATTACAGAAACGAACGATGAAAACAAAAGACAGTAAAGATGAAAAGGGAATGAAATTTTTTTAAACCCTCCCGAGAACTTTTGGGAAGAGCCCCGATCCACTCACAAAATTCAATAGTTTATTAACATTAACCGTTTCATTTCCGAGAATTGTTGGTAAATATGCAGCCAGACCAATTCGTCTCCGTATACTTGAGTATCTTCTGCAATCAGTAAGTGACGCACTGTCAGAGAACAGCTACACTCCTCACAAACGGGTTCATCATCATGTAGTAAGAGATACCTATGTGTGAGAGGATAATGTCCTATGCGCAGGCGGGTCAGCAAGACTTCGTCGTGCCGGGCTGGCCTATAGGAACAGCTCCATGACTTAACAGAAGATTTGATAAGTCGGAGCTTATTCCTTTCAACAGCTAACCACTCATTGTTCCATTCACTGAGAAACCTCATCTTGACGGAATTTAGGAAATCTCGTTTTAGAATCGTGGACAAATCCACGCGATTCCTGAGGCATGCCGTCTTTGCGGAATCGTCTGCTTCCTCATTTCCTCTGATACCCACGTGTCCGGAAACCCAGCAAAACATTATGTTCTTTCCATCACTTTACAGTGAGAACAGTACATCCTGGATGTTCTGGATCAGCTTATCAGCTGGATACATGTTCAGGATTGCTTGGAAGGCACTCAGCGAATCAGAACAAATCCGGAAATGTGATCCGCGGGAACACTTTGTAGTTCGCAATGCTCGCAATATGACGTAACACTCAGCAGTGTAAACACTGCACAAGACGCCTAGTCGGTAGCCACTGGTCTCACGGGGAAATATCACAAAGCAGCCGACACCATCAGCCTGCTTCGACCCGTCGGTAAACACAGAGATACGGACCCGGTGTTTGTAGAGGATTAGCTGAAAGTATACCCTCAACATTGGATCTGGAGTGTTCTTCTTGTCATGACGCGGAAGATCGAAAATAATCTTCGGCTTGTGCAAAGCCCAAGGGGAAGACTTACTAAAACCTTGATGTAAGACATTAGGTGTGCGTATATTTAAGGTTTCCAAAATTTGTTTGGAGCGATATCCAAAAGGTTTGGTTGCTCTCAGTCTGTTGTTGTAGAAACGTATGGAAGAAGAGGATGGATGAAAAACCGCTATGTGCACCAGATTGTCGGGTAAAGTTTGCAAGTGGCAAAAGTGTCGTAGCATGAGGATTTGCCGCCGGAGGGAAAGAGATGATTCGCCACTCTCGACATACAAACTCGGAATGGGACTAGTGCGGTATGCTCCCGTAACTAGTCGAATTCCTGCATGGTGGACACTATCCAACTTCTTTAAATAGCTTGCACGAGCAGAGCTATATACAACGCAGCCATAATCGAGCCGAGATCTTATGAATGCTCGATAAAACTGGTGCAAGGAGCAGCGATCAGCGCCCCATTCCCTGCTACTCAGGCACTTCAATAAATTCAGAGACTATAATGTTCTTGCTCTTAGGTCTGTCAGATGTTCAATCCCATTCAGTCTCTGATCAAAGATTAAACCTAAGTATTTTACAAATAGATAGAATTAGAGAACGTTGTTCCCCAGGAAGAGGTGAGGTTCTGCCAGAAGGCTTGGTCTCCTACTGAAAAGAACACAGCGTGTTTTCTCAGCAGAGAAACGAAAATCTGTCGTTTTCGACCAGTGGCATAATTTATTGAGGACGAGTTGGATTTTTCGCTCCACACCTGTGACGAACAAAAGATAGCAAAGTCATCGACAAAAAGAGAGTGTAAAACAGGACTCTTTACAGCAGACGTTATGCTGTTTATGGCTACTGCAAATAAGGTGACACTCAAGACTGAGCCCTGAGGAACACCGTTCTCTTGATGAAGAAGATCCGAGGTGTCTCTTCCAATTCTATAACGGAAGGAATATTAATCCAAAAAGGACATCAGAGGAAGCCGTCCTCTAAATCCCCAGGCATAGATTTTTTTGTGGGGCTTTAGGGCTCGTCAACATTAAGGTCATTAGAGCCCATCCCAGGCATAGAGAAGTTGTAAAATGCCATGATGCCAAGTAGTATCGAAATCCTTCTCGATGTCAAAGAATATTCTGATGAGATGTTGTCTTCGGACGAAAGCATCTTGAATTGCTGATTCCAGGAGAAGTAAATTGTCCACGGTGGAATGGAACTTCCTGAAACCACACTGAGATCGACTCAGCAAGTCATGCCGTTCAAGATACCAGACGACACGTCGCTTGATAATTCTCTCCAGAGTTTTACCAACACAACTCGTCAAGGCAATGCTTCGATAACTACTAATGTTCGTTTTGTCCTTACCTGGTTTTAATAAAGGGATAAGCGTTGCTTCCTTCCAGGAATTAGNAAGATTAAAGGTATCCAGAAGGTATTCTTTCGACTCGAGACTGAGTTGTCTCAGCATTTCATAATGAATTGAATCAGGGCCAGGAGCAGTGTCGAGGATAGTCGCTAGAGCTGACTCAAGTTCCCACATGGAGAAGGAAGAGTTGTATGGTACCCAGTTGGTGGAACGAAAGTCAACAGATGTGCTCTCTGCTACTTCCCTTTTTCTCGCGAAATCAGGATCGTAGTTTGCTGTAGATGTTATGTCAGCAAAGTATTCAGCTCTCACTGTTGCCATGTCCTGTTGTTGGTGAGAATCCGACCCTGATAATTGAGTCCAGATATTGGGACTCGAGAATTCCTTCCAGATATCTTTCGGATTGACTCCCATACTTTAGTGGACGATGTTGTCCTCTTAATGGTGCTTAGAAACCCTTTCCAGGAGGTGGATCTGGATTCTTTGATAGTTCTGCACGCTTTTGCTCTAGCAATACGATACGCGGCGAGATTTTCCGGAGATGCACTAGCCTTAAAACTCCGCAATGCTCTTAGTCTTGCCCGAATGGCGGACCGACATGCGTCGTTCCACCAGGGGACATGAGGTCTTCGCGGAAAAATGGATGTTTTCGGAATGGATTCTTCAGCGGCGTGATGAATCACCTGGGTCAGATGGTCGACCCTCTCTTGGACACTACCCGTTTCTCTGAAGACAGACAGGGAACGGAACTGTGTCCAATTAGCCTTACTGAGAATCCATTTCTGTGGCTTGCTTTCGGGAATAGTCACACGTTCCTGCAAGGACAACCAGATAGGATGATGGTCGCTACCATGCAGATCATCTTCTACCTTCCATTGAAAGATATCAGCAACTTCAGGAGAGCAAACTGATAGGTCTATAGCAGTCCATGACCCCGTGCCAAATGCGAAGTGGGTCATCTCCCCGGTGTTCAGTAGACATAAATCTTCTCCCTCAAAGAGACAATTCAGCAGTCGGCCCCTGGGGCAATCGCTCGACGAGCCCCACAGTACACTGTGGGCGTTGAAATCTCCAAGGAGGAGGAATGGTCGAGGGAGCTGATGAATTAAATCTCTGAGGGAGGTCTCCGAAAAATCTCGTGTCGGAGGAAGATATATAGAACACACGGTCATAGATGGTTCACTATGAATTTTGACTGCTATAGCCTGGATGTGTGTTTGTAGGAGAACAGGCGAGCAGAGGATAGTGTTTCTAACAAACACGGCAACTCCTCCTCTTGCTCGATCTCCCGTGGTGTCGTCATATCTGAAGCTGCTGTATCCTCGCAGAGAGGGTGAGTGTTCTGGTGAAAGGTGTGTCTCTTGTAGGCATATACATATCGGATTACGACGCGCTAAGAGTTGTAACTCTTCACGTTGAGTTCTATAGCCATTAAGGTTCCACTGAAGTATGGAAGCCATTACTGTTTGAAGCCTCCGGGGTCAGATTTATGAATGTGTATTTCCGGTTCACCGTCGGAAATTACACATTCTGACTCGGAGGAAGAAAGTACAGAGACGTTCTTTTTACGTCTCTGCGATTTCTTGGAAGGTGTTTTCGATGTTTTTAAAGATTCAACAAGGTTCACGGGTTTAGCCGTAGAACCATGTTTTGTCTTTGTCTGTGGCTTTGTGGTTACGGTGGTAAGTTTAATACTACTTGATGTTTTTCTTGGATTAGATGGTTTCTTTGTAGGCGCTGTTGTTGGTGGTTGTGACTTAACAGGAACGACATAAGAATTTTTCTTTCCGCATTTGCACTGACATGTGCACGACGTTGTCGTAGACACGTCAGTGAAATCGTCCTGAACAGATACGGTTTTCATCTCTTTTGGAGTCTTGGCTGTGGTGGAGTAACTAGTAGAAAATACAGGGTGTAATGTCCTGTATTTCTTCCGCGCTTCACCGTACGGGATCTTCTCCGTAGTTTTTATTTCCTGCACTTTCTTTTCTTCGAGAAAGGCGACACACAACCTGCTCCATACCGGGTGACTGCCTGTGCAATTAATGCACTTTGCAGGCCCTGGGCATGAGACGCCGGGTTCGTGTGCCTCCTTTCCGCACTTTCCACAGGTATCACGTCCCTTACACGATGTTGTCGTGTGTCCAAACCTCTGGCACTTGAAACAGCGCAGAGGATTCGGAATAAAGGGACGGACCGGCAGGTTCAGCCATCCAGCCTCCAGATCCTTTGGTAGTTTAGGACAGTCAAAAGTCACGATGAAGGAAGGCGATACACACCCTGCTCCATACCGGGTGACTGCCTGTGCAGTTAATGCACTTTGCAGGCCATGGGCATGAGACGCCGGGTTCGTGTGCCTCCTTTCCGCACTTTTCACAGGTATCACGTCCCTTACACGATGTTGTCGTGTGTCCAAACCTCTGACACTTGTAGCAGCGCAGAGGATTCGGAATAAAGGGACGGACGGCAGGTTCAGCCATCCAGCCTTCAGATCCTTTGGTAGTTTAGGACAGTCCGAAGTTTCGATGAAGGAACTGGTCTTCTCCAGAACACCATTTACCTTCCTCATGATCTGACTGACCTCAACTACATGGTCAGCCTTCCATTCTGCAACAAGTTAGTCTGTTGCCATTTCCATAATGTCCCTGCAACTTACGACTCCCTTGCTGCGATTAAGTGCAGCATGGAGTTCGCAATTTATAGGGAACTCGCCAAGCTTAGTACAATCAAGTAGTTTCAACGCTTGCTTGCTTGTTTTTGTCTCAAGCAGCATTGTACCATTTCTTAACCTTTTNAGGATGTACTTTTCTCACTGCAAAGTGATGGAAAAAGCATAATGTTTTGCTGGGTTCCCGGACAGATGTGTATAAGAGACAGCCCTAAGGCGTGGTACTTACCCTGCGGCTCACCCACTCCGCAAGGCAGGGGAAAACAAGAATCTTTCATTTTGTCCCACGAGTTCGGAGGAAATAAATGTCCGGTGACGTGGAACCCCCGCATCACTCCACTAAGCCTTGCTCAACTGAGGTGCGGCAGTTGCCCCAGAGGTTGTCCGCTAGTGAGTGTTTGTCCTCAACACCCATTCACCTTATCGGCGCGTAACACACCTTGAGGTTGAGGGTTTTCTATAGAGGTTTAATCCTTCCTTGTGACCTGGCCAATGAAGGCAAGATCTCCGCCCTTCAAAACATGCAACTTTCCACCATCGCGCAAATGGTGGTCGCTGAAGCATGTCCAAAGCCTACGGTGTCCGAGGACTGGTGGCGCAGTACCAGTCCCCAGCACGGGGCCGTGGGTTCATCAAGCCCATACTCACTCGAAACTGAGTTCCCTGCGGGGGAAAGAAGAAAAAAGAGAAGAAGAAGAAAGAGAAGAAGGGGAAAATGAAAGATACCGTAGCTCTAATAGCGTCGGGATCGAAAGGAACAAGGGGTGACCAAGGGAGGTCAGTATAGATAAAGGAAGGAGCATGGCACAAGCAAGTGGAAGCAGTGCCAGACTCAGCTCGAGGCCCCGTGTTCGCCAAACACGCACTTACTAGATGTAAGCCCCCTGGGGGCTATGTTTGTTGAATCTTAATCTGGAGAAGTGTTTTTACAAATACTTCTAGAAGTGTGTCTAAATGACAATTAAAATTCCAAACGAACACTTGACTGCTAAAGCGGCCCTCTTCATTTAGCGAATGAGACGTACAGCATTGAATCACGTGACTACAGGTTGTTGTATGTAATACTATTCTACTTGTTATATTAGCGCTTTTATTAATCGAGCATCAGTAATATGACTTGATTAGTAAGTTAAAATTTATTCTAATAGTATAGAGCAAACATAAGTAAAACTACACATTGAGAGGAATACTTGTACGTGATTACGAAACGCAAGGAACTGACGCGCCAAATTGCGCATTTTTCCATATAAGTGAAGACGAAGACATAAATGATGGGTAATGTTAATCTAACACATTAAAACTATCAAATATTTCGCACACTTTTCTTAAAAAAATTTTGTGTTGTTACGTTTCATCAGGAAACCTTTTATCTCATATTCATTTTTATATATTTTGCACACTTTTCTTACAATTTTTTGTGTTGTTACGTTTCATCAGGAAACCTTATATCTCATATTCATTTTTATATTCTTTTTTCAATATGGTTAACACATTTATGTAAGTTTCTTATATATAGAAAGGTACTCCAATGTATTTCTGCTTTTTTATGGACAATAAATCTCTTTACATGTCACAAAATCTGGTTGAGATTATTTGAGTAAAACACTGGAACGTTTTACGAAAACCAACTGCAAATCGTTGTTATCAATCCACAATATCCGTCCTTTTAATATTTAATCCCTCTGGATTCTTTAATTTTTTTGGAAAAGCAATTAGAAATGGGTTGATAGAACTTAGGCTGAAAACATATTAGAGTGTCGTGATGCATTGTCGTGTCGGGGTGCTCTGACGTTTCTCCACAGCGTATTGTTGGAAACGGTACTTTAGTAGAAATATGGGTCGTGACGTAACCCAAATAATGATACATTGTCGGTACATGAGAGATACCCACTCTCGGAAGATAACCATATGGGAAATACCCACACTTGCAGGGGTGAAGTTGCGAGCAGCAAGATAAGACAAAACCCCAAATGGGGATCTGGGTGTAAAGTCTCTCGTCTGTACGTACGCGTAGTCAGGGTAAGACTACTGTGTGCAAGATATCGAGCGAAAAGTTATTTCGACCTCAAATTCGAGCGAAAAATTGTGCATACCAAAACAGCAGCCGAAGATTCCCTTCATGCTATCAAACACGAGCTGTGGTATGCGGGTAACCCTAGATCCCTTCTCTGACCTCACTCACTGTGGCAGCGACTTCACTTCTAACCTCACGTGATCCCAACAGCGTGTAACATGTGGACGGGGCAATGACACAGGTTATACTGACCTATTTTTCCCGGTACCTTTCTAGTTTTAATTCAACTAGAGTGACATGAATACTCGCCAAAAAAGCACTTTCGTGTTCCGTCATCAAATTGATTCAATGAATTCATTTTCTACGTAGCAAGCATTAGATAGTCTTTAACACGCAGAACAAAACCTTGCATTCAATCGGTTGTAAGGTGGTCAAGGCACAAGCTAGAAAGAATGAGCAGGAAACTATTATGACGCTGTCATCTCTTTGAGTTTAGAACTAAAATAAAAAACTTTGTGCTTACAGCAAGGCATAAGTCATATAAATACGTGGATTTCACGTTGTTTTAGCTTTACAATAATGAACTAATTTGCGAATCATGAGGTGATTAGGAATGGTTGATTTATTCCGCCACCGCGCAATGGGCAAAGGGGCGTGTATATGTCCGAATGCAGACATTTGTCCCACGACACAGTTATTGCAATTCGCTTTATATTCATCTTCGTTTATTTCTCCAATAATGTAATACATTATTATTTATTATAGATAATCATTTTCAAATAAGTACTTATAAATGTAGGTATCTATGCGACATTTCTACCTAATCTTCATATTATTAACTTCCTAACAATCAATTTCTTAGTACGTTTGTAATGTCAACAATTAATTCTAAAAAGTAACCCATATTTTAAAAAATTTAAATACTAACGCAAAAGAAATTCACAAACTTCGACTGAGACCCTACCCAAGAAACAGAAGAGTTTAAAAAAGCACGGGGGTTGTTTGCAGCCAAAAATGACAACCAAGATTCTTCGTCAAGAATTGTCCGAATTCTCCCTATTATTAAAGTTTGACTCCCACTATTCACATTAATAATTTTAATTTAATCGCATAATGTAACACATATAACAGTTCTTTATCTTTAGGTTTTTCAGTGCAAATTAATTATTTTATGTTATTCTTAAATTTCTGGATGTTGGGAGAATATTTTATTGTTTCACCAATAAGGCAAAGAACCAAAAAAAATCTATGCGTAAAATTTGAAGGAATTTTTGTATAAGTATGGTAAAAGGAATTATACTCTAGTTACAGTCTAACATGAGCTCACCAACGAATTTCAAGCCATTTGAGTGTGAAAAACGACTCCTTTTCTATGCTACTCAACTTTCTTTACACGATAAATTAAGTTTCTAGTTTATGGTAGAAACAGTGCAATAGGACTATTCCAACATAAATAATGTTATAATCTTTAGAGCATCATTTCCCAGTAACACATTTTCTTATCCAATTTTTGTTTTTAACTCTTGCCCGTCAATAAAAAAATTTTTTTCATGAGAACATACTAATGACGTTTCCTTATTATTTTTATATGAAATTAAAATTTTTAGAGATTGAAAAGCTAGTATGCCAAATAACTTAAAATAATTAATAAGAAAAATTATTTCCAAAAATATCACTATTGAACAATGAGCGCTCTAGTTTTAGTTTCAAAACTCGTGAAAATAACTTTGCTTCGGCAAAAAAATCGTAACAAACAGTGGAGTGAATCGTAAACAATAAAAATGAAGAAAAAATAATTGTTTTAATTTATCATGGTTTTTTTCTAAATTATATAAAAAGTATGACAGTAGTTGATAAATATCTTCTCATTACTATTCCAAATATGCGGATCCACACGTCATTTCCAACCCTCATTTTCTTCTCCTAGCAAATATATGATAAAATACAAATATAATTTTACGGAAACCAAATCAAAGTTGGTAGGTAAGACTGCATCATTGAAGGTTTGACATAACTGAAAGGCTACACTAAAACAATTTTTTTTTACTTAACGAAAACAAAATTAACAAGACACACAAAAGTTTACGTAAATTGTTAGAGCGCTGAAGGAATTGAAAGTGTTTTAGGAAAATACAGAGGAGGAAAGTGAAACAAATAAAAATTCTAAATGAATAGTTTCAGAGAACACACTACCGTAATTAAAGTGAATTATCCAATGTTACCGATTGATCATGGAGAATATCAGCGTTTACCAAGATGACTATAAAAGTCTAAAATCAAAGAGTAATGAAAGAAACATTTCTGGGTTTTACCAACTTGTTACTCAACAGTTAATGCTCGGATTGTCGGCTACTTGCCGTTTTTCGGACTTTTACCGTAAACATATTTATTGTCATTATTTTAGACATAATATAGTTGAAAGTGTAACATTCTATGGTCCACATTCCTCATTTAATACAACCTTGAGGGTTCAAGAATGCTTATGTTCTCTTAAAAATCAGAAAGAAGATTCTGCCAAAACTTATTTGTGTAAGGGAATTTCTGTGAAACAATACGAGTGAACTATACTTCTTTTACTCAAGCGTTGTTTGGCGTCGAAACACAATTTTAATGCGAAGATTTTGTCATGATGTCATATGGGAAATTACAGTTTTAGTTTAATTTATGTTAAGTTATCTCGATTAGTAGTGTATGTTACTAATAAGGTCTCCAATCGTTGGGACACTAAATGTTTGGAGTTACTCAATGTGTACTTAATACGTGTTTTCCCCCCTACACAAAAAATTAGTGTGTTTGGATTGTTTTGTTCAATTTATTCTTTTATTGCTATCTGAAGAGAAAACATTTTTGAGTCATAAATACTTTTTTTTCTCCGTGTGTTGTAGCTGATTAAGAAGAAAAATCTTTATCTCACTCTTCCGAGAAAGCGCCGTGAAAACAGAAAAACATCTTTTTTTTTGCTGTTGTTTATTTTTTAGTAATATCATTGCCTGTAAGAATAACTCTCAGAAAAAAATACTGTAAATCTCGTTAGAAGATGAGTTTATATTTACAAATGTGCTCAGTAAGCAATGAAATTAATAATATTCATTTATTCCTTAACATATGTTAAAAGAGTATATATTACAACAAGCGGTTAGTGCTTAATGGGGTACTACTTGTAATTTAGCTTGTGTACGGTTTGTTCATGTTTACAACGATCGTAACCATGGAAATGAGTTGTAAATGAATCTCATTGGCCTTGAACTTATTTATGGAACTACACTTCTTAGATAACGTGTCAGTTCTTTTTCTATCTTTTGATTTAAGTCATGAGTAGTAAGCAGTACGTCTCTTTAACTTACGTACAACATACGATTTGTTATTTGAAAACACGTTTTATGTACCTAAGGAAGAATTTGATTTCCGTGTGTACAGCAAGCATTTCATCTCGTATCAAGTATATAGTTTCATATCATGATAAGTGGCGTCGGAAAAGCCTAGGCAGAAAGTCAGCAACTATTCTTTTTAAATGACATTTTTATATACATCTGAATATATATAATATGAATCGCTGATAGTGTGGTCAAGAGCATGAGTCTGGAGGTGCACCGGCAGGGGTGGACGAGTCGGACCGGACACCCCGAACATATTATATTTATTATCAAACACTGAAATATAACACGTGAAGTTCATTTATACGTATGTATAAACTGCCTTACTGAACCCACTGCTATGCAAGCGTGAAATCGTCCATTTTGTACAGATATTTCTTTCTAAATATCCATGTGTGTAATGTAAGAAAGAAATCAAAACAATTTCGGAAATGTTGCTGTTAGACACTCCTTAAAATTAGTGTGCCTAATTAGAAATTTATGTGTAAATTAAGAAACATATTTATGCATATTACCCCTTCTGTTAAAATTAAACCGGCTTACCCTATACGTATATTTACTACATTGTTTGTTACGTATTTTGAGAGTATGTGTACCCATCACAAGTGCGTATCACACCACCTGACCCCGTCCAGAGATGGATCCTGGGAGCTCTACTGCTGGGACCCCGAGTCCTCCATACTCTGACGTTAACTCGGAGTGCCGCTTCCGTAACATCCAATGTGGACCCAAATGGGTTCACTACATATTTTTACTTTCTCATATATGCAGTATATTAAACTCTAAACCACTCCTTGCAATGTAAATCTGTGTACATGTCAACACTAATATGACTGAGATTTCACAAAAGTCCTCTGCCACAATTTCTTAATATGCCTTTAAACCGCAAGTGTTCTTAATTTCTTTTTCTTTCTTTACCAAAATTGCTTGCATTCCTCATATCACGCGAAAACCCAATTTTATTGTCTTAACTGTATTTTATCTTTGATTTCTATTTCATTGAAGCTTGCTTAGCCACTGGATGGTTTCTGTCTAATGCCTCGTGGTCGCTATCTTTATATGCGTGGCACTTCAATTGACAAAAGTACAATTTTTGTTTTTCTTATCGCACAATTGAAAACAACGCCTTTCCCCCACTCCGTGACCGCATATTTCTTCTTCATTCATCATTCTGACGCGTAATGTACTTACTCCCATCGCCACAGAAAACACTCTTACCAGAGAAACAAGGCGGATTGCGATCATTTTCGGAAGGCAGGTGTAGGGGACCACTCGTACGGCAACTACGAACTTATTAAACTTTCACGTTTCTAGGAGAAATATTTATAGAGATACTCAACGAAACATGGTTAATTTTTTATGGCTGCCATGCTGACGAATGCATGTTTCAAGATGTCGTTGTAAGGAGTCGTAGAGGTCGCGAAATACGTCCTGCGACAAACCATCCTATACAGCTTGTACCTGTGCAATATATGGTAGGTGTAGGATCCTAATCGTAACATTCCCTCAACCCCGGAAAAGGGTCAGAACATGCTGCTGGTTCTCTTACAGTTTCCACGGCTTTTAAGGTAGGATCGGAAAACAACAGTGGTGCAAGGGCATGCAGGGTCGAGCTGAAATAGGGCCAACTTTTGCTTTTCATTTTTCATTGCCTCGTGAGGAGTCACTGAATCGTGGTCGGTGAAGTTGTAGTTGCACAAATTTCAGAGAACAACGAACGGTTTTTGCCATTATATGTTTCAAGCGTTAACATAATACTCGATTTTGTGGTCCTTAAAAATGCTTTCGTTACATCTTGTAATGCTGAACTCATTCACTGTCAATGATAGGTTTATCCCGAGAGACTATAGTCGATTCTTTGTAGCACTTGAAACAAGCACTTTTGATACATTTTTAAAGAAAGAAAATTAAAGATTTGGGTTTATTTTAAGTGCCTATTAAAATAATTCTTAACTTTTAAAAATTCATTATTTTGAAAACAGGAAATGATATAGCGAGTAATTTATTTTATACATTAACTAGTTCAATACCCGAGGTTTTGTTCGCGCAAATTTTGTAATATGTCTGAAGCTAAGTTCTTTCTCACATTGATATCAAGCGAAAATGTAATCCATTAGTGGAAGAGGTTTGATAGTATTGGTGTGCATGAATCTTTCACTGATGTAATTGAGAAAATCCCCTTAGGGGCGTATTTTCGTAAAATCCTTTCTTACCTGATATTTTCGAAAAAAATTCGTGTCACGCTCTTCCCAATCCTCACCTTTACAGGGGAGGATTTACGTAAATCCTTTCTTAGCGGATGTATACACCCTAAAAGGAACATATCTGCCAAATTTCAAGTTTGTAGGCTTTGTAGTTTCTGATAGTCAGTGAGTGGTATTTCCCTTATATATATTTCAAAAAAAGCATGTTTTACCTTCCACAGGCATGACATCTATATAATAGGTATATAAAAACCGCGTATTCGAATGCAACGTTGTGTCGAAATTTCAAGTCAATCGACTGACTACTTTTCGAGTTTTGCGAGCATAAACATACGCAGGCTGAATTTTTAAATATAAAGATTTAATAATAAAATGAATTAGGTATGCAACAAATACCAGTTTAAACTTTAATATTAAATGAAAACTAAAATTTGTAGTAAATATGTAGTTACATATTCAAATAAAAATAATTAAATGTATATTTACTTAATTAATTAATTTTATTACATATAAATCTGAATCCTATCTGAATTAACTATCTTTTTGACTTTTTTTAATCTCAACCTTTTCCAACTACTTCTTTGTAATACTCGGACATTATTTTATTCCTGATAGTAAGTTATTTCATTTCCTAGTTTGGTTAAAGTTATTGCGCTAGAGGCACGCACATTAATCACTTTAAAACACAGACAAATTACTAACAACGAAGTTACACAGCGAGGCGGAATTTTCCAAATTAACTAACAACCCGCTAGCCAAACTGATCGACAGTGCTTCTGAGTATTTAACACGGTTATTTTGCAAAGGAATGCTTTTACGATAAGAACGTGCTGATCTGACGTAGGATGGTGGGAAAGCGGTTGGAGGGGGATGCGGGGGGAAAACTGGAGATGCGGAACTGCGTGAAACGCCAGCGTAGTCCAAGCAGTAAGGAACCCGTATTTTTAAAACCTGTAGACACGACACATTAAATTGGCTGAATCATTTATTCAAGCAAAATCCAATTACTTCTTTCGATTTATTAGCATGGGCGTGTCTAACTAAATTAATTTAAAATTAACAGGTAGCACAGGTTCTCCTGAAGATATTCACATTCCATAAATTAGTATAATCATGACCTCCACCTCCCATTGATTCCCTTTCAAAAGAATTAACTAAGCCCTCCATTGGTCGTCGGACATTTCAATAAGTGTTCGATTCAAACCATGTAGTAAGATTTCAAGTTTTCAAACGAGTTAACGCCTCTTTATACATTTAATCAACACAAAAATGTAGCAATTCTTTTAATATTGAACTGTCAAAGAAAGTGATTGCTAAAATTACTGAATGTAACATAATGTTTCATTTTGGGAATATATCACCCGCATACTATTACGTACGGAGTAAAAATGAATTGAGAATGATCTACAATTATCACTTGTTTTGCATTATTAATATGTCCCCGTTGCTAGTGGTGTTAAAAAAGAATATTCGTCACATTGTCAAGGGGTTTAAAATTTACCCAATATGCAGTCTAGTAATCAGTTACGAAATATCTAAAATTAATAAAGATCGTACATTAACATGAAAATATTAAAATATAAGAGAATAAGAAATAGCAAAGATGTTTGTGATATATTTCTGTCATGTCACTGCTGATGTCGTTATGATATAAACAATGAAATGAATCATATTCTTTGGGCCTATAATCAGCATTCTGTATTTAAATTTGTGTTATATATGAATTACTTATTAAGATTCATAATATTAATTCTATTTTACTTCATGAATAATAATTGCATTTCTCTATTAGCCAACTCTATTTACTGTTTGCGATAAACATATATTCGAAAATATACATTGTACGAGTGAAGTAAAGATTCTGCAGGTGTTCTGTTTTGTTTCGCCTTTTCCCCCTCGTGTGATTGACATCTTTAGATTATGTCATGATTTAATGATATATTTTTGTCACGCATTCCTTTGGCAACGTCAATATGATTATACGATATAAATATATTATAACAGATGATAGCGATGGAAAATCTATTTCAGGAATCAAAATGATACACAAAGATATTCTCAAACTTCCACTACTTTGAACCACTTTGAAAAGAGTATTCCATCATTCAATTTATTTAAAATGGGTGATAACTACTGTTTTATGATACTATCAAAACTGCATGACTGCATGATACGAATCAATGACACGATTTACAAAAATTGATGTTGAAACTTAAGTAATAGTAACAACACATTTAATTACGTTTTCAGTATAATAAAAACACGAATATAGGTACGTAAAATTAACACACAAAATGATAGGTTTATATATATTATTAAAAGAATTGCTACATCATATATATATATATATATATATATATATATATATATATATATATATATATATAAATAAATTTTGCAAAAATATAAAAACATAAAAAAGTACATTCAAAAGGAAAGGTCGTTATTTGAATTGTTCGACCCTAAAAAAGCGGTAGTATTAAAATCTGGAGTGATATTGAATTGATATTACGATAGCATAACATCTATAAATTAAAAAAGACAACTGAAGATGATATCTTTTGAATAAATTCGTTGGAGAAAAATGCATACTTGCGTTTAACCTTCGGTTGTTGTTCTACTGGAAAATCTTTTGAATATTTTCCTGTCACATTCCGTAATTTCGCGTCGTGTATTGTTGACAAACGTTTATGTTGCTGTAAACGAAAGTCAACGTCTTTACTCAAGCTATTTCAATACCATCCGTAGGCATACAATGTTTATTTCCATTCATCGCAAATTATAGAACTTCTTGTGGGTTAAAAAAATCCACTTCATTTTTTTTTAAAGTGCGAGTTAATATTGTACATTAGTCATAGTGTTACGAAACAAGGGTTGACACCAAAACTCCCCATGTGCTACTATATAGCATTTCTTGTCTAACAAGTTTTTCCCACTGTTCTCTCAATATTATCTCAGAAGCATCTCAAAAGACGTGAAGATAGTGACTCGTTCACATCACTTTCGTTCTTAGTAGGGATTAGTAGATAACGCATCACTTCTTTTCTGAGTAACATCTATAGGATTTACAAAATTGTTCTTACATACTCAACAAAAGCTAATATTATATTTGATAAGGAAGAAGGATTCAGGCTATTTACGAATATTATTTTCAAATTTTCGAAAATATTAACCGATTCTGTAAAAGTAACACATACATTTTCGGGGCACGAAGATGAAATGCAGACGAAATATACCACAATAATGCAATATTCTTAGAATACATTCGAAATCTGTAAGCACCATCTAATACATTCAATGTGAACCGCACCCGTCACTGAGCATGCAGGAATGCTCACCTGAGGGTGTGCAGGAAACGCTCCAGATTGTCGACGTCTCCAGAGGCCAACAGCGCTTCGCAGATACATGTGACCTGGTCACCGCTGAAAGACACCGCCTTCTTGCCGCCTCCAGGCAGCGTGGATGTGCTGCAATACATGAGGGCTGAAGCGTTTGCTTCCGAGCCCTGCGTTGCCGCCGTCGCCACGCCGCCGTAAGGTGACTCTCCGCCTGTGTCCACCGCGTCCATCGAGACAGCCGCGCGCCGCCGAACTGCCAGCCTACGCTACCCCTCCGCTGCGTCCGATGCTCAAACCGCTGGAGGACCTGCTTGGTCTTTGCGCTGCTTCCCTGTGCTACTGCGCGCGGCGCGGTTCGTCGCACCCATTGGCCGGGGGCGGGGCGATGCCGGCGCCTCATTGGTCACACGCCGCACCCCCACCCTCCTCCGAGACCGAACATGGCCGTACGGGGCGCCGTGCAGCCTAGCGATTGACGCCTGGCGTCATCAGCTTCTCGCGTAGCGCCGCCGCTCCGATGCTGAGCCTTTCGCTCGTGTACCTGTCGGCGCGCACTAAGCGACCAGTGATCAATACTGGCGTGACTCCCTGCCCCGAGGTTGCTTCTCGCATCCGTATTCACGTCAGAGGATCTTAAAAAGATTTTGATTCTAATTGTTCAAATACGAACAGTCTCACAACACACCAACACACTAACGTTATTCTTAAGATAAATTACTCTCCTTGAAGACAAGTGTAACAAACCTAACGAGAATAAATAAACAGAAAATCATTGTTTGGACCGCGAAGTTGCATACCATTCTATTAATACGTCATCTCCTTTCCTGATTGTACTATAAATGACGGAAAATTAGCGAAAATATTAATAAATTCATTTTCTAAGTGCAGATGGGCTTAATTTTGACAAATGCATCGTCATTTAAATGATGCTGTAGAGAGAAATATTCACAAACAGACGATCATGAATAATAAAAACAATAAATAGTATGCTACTTGAGCTGAAGTAATGCTTATCAAAGCCTGCTTCAAAATGAGAGAAGAGCAGAATAGGGAATTTTTGTAGAAGTGCCTCCCTGGAAGTTGAAATAGAAAAATTATTGACAAAATCTGTTTTCTTACTATCGTAATAATTCATATTCTGGGGACATTTTCGAGTAAAATCCGTACCCTGATGGTAAGTAGCTACATTTTATGGATGGAAAACTCGCCATGCATATTGAATATGATGCCAGGTGCCTGAAAGATTCCACTTTTGCACCCTTTCAGCTTCTGTGGTGGGTAATGCATACCAAGTATGATAGCGATCAACCTAATACCCCACTCAACTAGTTATCCGTTCAGCGACGTATAAAATCGTCTAGGTCGAGCTCACGAAATCCGTGGTGTAATCTCGATGTTTATGTTCGTGGACGTGCCGCAACAATGAGTTCGTCTTCCGGTGCGACAATCACAAAATGTCAACTCAGAATTTTCTCATTGTTGCGTCGATTCCAACAGAAGAGACACGTGCGCCTTTATGTGATCTGTGTGTGGGTGTGCGTAGTGTTGTAGTGTTGCCAGATCATTCCTTCCGCCAGATTCTGTAATATCTTCGTCACGTAATACCAAACCTCTTCTTAACGTGACGTCACAAAACGATCAGTCCCCTCCCATCATAAATAGTAATTATCCCCTTCCCATCAGTACATGAAAAACAGTAATTAAAAGACAAAATATAATCATTTCTATATTATAAAGGCCGAAGGAGTCACACGTTGCGCGTTGCGTGACCGTCACATTTCGTGAAACACTCCTCCCCCCTCCGTGACGTAATTTATAAATGATCATACGCTTATTTCTATTTGATATTTAAAAAATGGTTCGCTCGACTTGAATGTAATTCGTAAGCGCTGAAATAGACTGTCGGGATGCGCAAACTTTCTACTTCTTTGAAACAATCTCCAATAGGTCCATGTATTCAATCCACGTAGCACATCCATACATACACAACGTAAGATAATTTATCAAATTTTCTCTAAACTCGAGATATTGTCGAAAATGTAGGTTCTTAAGTCTCCACAAGATTATTTATCCTAACAAGTGGATATTTGCGAAAAAACAATGAAATTGACTGATGCGTTGTTTAAGAATCCTATGCATGTACTAACGGAGAACCTGAGGAACATATTTTCGACGTAGACCCAACAGGGTATTTCCGTTTTATACCGGGATCAAACATTTCACGATTTACTTTCTGTGTACGTAGCGTATGCGAAAGCAGCCTGTAAAAGTAGTATATGTATGTAGTTGTCTTATCATCATTTCTACAAATAAAGACTATTAAAATGTCTATACATAACTTCACCATAACATTAATAATTCGTTTACAACTGAAAGGAGACCGAAAAGGCACATACATAGACATAAATTTACCTTTTCATACGCTGTTCAAACATCTAATGTTTTAAATACCTCACTATTATGTTTTATATAAAATGTTTTAAATGTATTTGTACCCATAACACATCGCGGGTGGGTAGTATTGTATGTTCAAACTACATGAAGCATTTAGATTGGAATTTTTTAATACAGTAAAAATGAAAATAAAAGACGTCTAAGTACTTAACAAAACACTAAATAATAGTAGAATTAAGCCAAATCACTTTTTTCCGCGCTACTACTTTCGAAATAGCGACAAATAACGCTAAAACACCTCGTCTGACAACACCAGTTGCACGCATTAACAGATCGCAAGCTATATTCGTCTGCGGAAATGATATCATTCTCCTAAAAACAAACACAATTAAGCGATTTTCTTTATTACTGGGTTTTCAACACCAATTACAGTGAAGCCACACCACAATGGATTAATTGGACTAAGTAAAAACGTAAAAATCTATCAATGGTGGAACAACCGAAATTATAAAATGTGAGGCATCAACCATTAACTGGCTTGTTGGAAAAACTTTGATCGAAACTTGACAGTCAGTTAAGAATACAACAATTATACAGCGTATAGGCAATGAAGTTTTATTCGAACGCAATGTAATAAGTTATTAAAGCTCGTTATTTCGTATCATTTTCACTGACAATTTGACAAATCATTCAACAATAAAAGAAGTTTCATTTTGTACAGATTTCTCAGAAGAGTTTGACGAGTATTAAATACATTATATACATTAGACATTGTTTAAGAGGATATAATTTCTCATACTCGTGGACGCCACAAGAGTACCCCAGGACTCAATTGATGTAAGAGTATATTTATTTATCAAAATTATGATAATAGAAGAATGATTCGTGAAGTAATCATTGTAATACATTTTCATGGGTGTGATAAAAAAACTAACTCGTGCATCCACAATAAATTTACAGAATACCAGATCTTGTGTATTTCCAGAACGTGTGTATTGTACAAATGTTTGAAAATATTTATTTTGGCGAAGTATTTATAAGTTAATTGTTTTTTGACCTACGTCTTTCCTAAAATGTAGGAAATATATTTGTTTAATAACAGTAGTTTAATTCGCTTGTTTAATTAAAAAGAAATTAAATCGTGAAATCGGCAAATAAGTTGCTACTAAGCCTAAGTGAAGAGATGAAATATATCCAGTTATTAGTGTGAATCCTACTAGTAGTATCCCTAGTACCCCAATAAAAAATAAACAAATCTATATGTGCCCTGAATACGAGAATGTCCTTTTGACTCAAAGTATACAAAAATTCCAAAAATGTGATCGTCGAAGGGAAAGAGATCTAGGAAGAAACCTTTCAACATAAATGTTTCAAATAGAGTACGAGAAGAAAATCCCAGGTATGCATATCTTACCTGTAAACGTTTTGAATCTCGAACTAAGAATTACTTTTAAGTTGCCGCTTGCATCTATTGATGTTTTCGACCAGATCTTAGATTTTTGAAGAACCTGCCTTGAATGCAGATGCTGCATAATACAGTCGAAGACGTGCCACCTCCACCATCTTATCCTGCGAACATCAGCCACAGAACGAATGGCGTGGAGGGTGAAAGGGGTGTTTTTGTTGAAGGAGTGTGTTGTCAACCTTAAAGCCCCACCTGTCAATCCATATGCGGTCGAAGCCCTTTGACTGTGTTCGCTATACGGCATCCAGGATTCGTAATATTTGTTAATGTAAATAATTATGTGTTTGTAAAACAAAAACTTTTCTAACTACTTTTGATGACACCATGCATAACGTAATTTAATTTTCGAGAACATAATGAAAACTATGTACTTGAGTTCCACAGTCATATCGAATCCCTAATTTCTGAATGTAGGCCCCTATCCTGTAATCATCTTCTCAAGTAAACTTAATCCTCTAGATATTATTCTTTTCGTTGTTTAGTTTTCTTTCAGACTGCTTCAGCGAAGTAACGTTTCACGGTTTTCATATAAACAATATCTCTTTATTCAAATTCAACATTGATTCTAGTTCTATCCTGTAATTTATCTTGTTTCAACAAATTAAGAAATGAAATTTTAGTTATCTTGCGTTCAATTGAGAACATTATTGATCTTAGACAGAGGTGGCCGAAACATACTGTCAGTTGATTCCATGGGTGAGAAAGTACCTAAAAATAAGATCTCATTCAAAATAAGCCAATATACAATTTCTGATTTTAATAATGAACAAAATGGGTTCGTCACTACCAGTGAACACATTGGTGGTTTTGTGTTACATACTTTCATGCTTAGAAATACATCTAGAGCTACTTTAGCTCTGACCACAAAATCTACGTATGTTAGAAAAAGGCCGATGAATGACCTAAAAAAAATGAAAGCTCTCCTACCTTAAGAAAGAAAAGTCAAAGAAATTTATGGTCGGTTACAGATCGCGAGAACATGAAAGATGGACTAAGAATGTTGATTTTGTAGACTCAGTGACTGGAATACTATATAAAATTGAAACAAAATAAAACAAATAAATAATTATATCCTTTTTTTTCATATAAATTATAGGAACCCCAATAAGTCAAACGATTTTAGCACTATTTTCAGGCACTGATAATCAACAAAAGTTTCTGTTTCTCCTAAAACACATTTTTAAAACACTTAAATTGTATTTAAGATATTATATTCAACCTAGTTTAGAACACTTTTCTTCCAAGAAACAGTTTTTTCCTTCTCCTGAAAAATTGCGTCTGTTGACTAATTTTTTCTGGAATACCCGGCTCATTTGATGGAGACGGGAATGATTTTCATTCATTAATGTTTAACTCATAGTATCATGTATAACTCTCAAGAACATGTAATATTTCTCTTAAAATTTATTTTGAAATACAAATAGAATTGGAATTGTGGTTATTTCATGATCTGTCACGTGACCTAATAGATGAATGTCAATAAATACCGCATGCATTACAAAGTTTATTAGATTTATTAATTATTTAAAAATGAAAAACTGGGTTAGAGTTGTATAAGTCAATTACTGCTTTCACGGAGCAGTGGGACGACTGATTGGTATTCTCCACTGTTAGCGTGCGAAATCGTCGGGTCCCACTAGTGAAACTAATTTCAGAAATTCTACAATAGGATCCCAAATATTCAATGCAGCTCTTTTAAAGTCTCAGTTTTAGCTCTCAGTGCCTTAAAGTATCGGAAAGAGCTTACCCATCGATCCTATATATATCCGGGCATAATCGAGGTAGTGATGCTGTAAGGCGTAGCTTGTCATGTCCGGAGTACGGTACCAACGCAGTGGCGCGGAGTGGGGGGGGAGTCCTGTGGCTCAACCTGATGGATCTCCAAATCACACTAAAAATAATATTAACACGTAATTTAGAATTGATTTTAAAGCATATTAAAATAGTAAAATAAATAATGAGCTTATTAAATAAAAAATCATATTTGAATTTCAAGTTCCTTTATATAATCTAAAGCAAGACATGCAAACATGTGGTGGCTCAAATATTCCATCAAAGTTTTAAAAACTTTTTTCGAAAAAGGAGTATTAAAAAGGACCGCGAAACTCAACAAAAAATCGTTTTTTTTAAACACGGTTACTTTGACAAAACTTTTGCTTGAAAACCTTAGATTTGTGTTCAACACTCCAAAAGATATGACGGTTCCAAAAATCATCGTCACGTAACATTTTTCTTTCCACAAGGTCCATGTTGCTCGACTATCGTTCACGAGCACCATTTCAATTTAGTTCGACTCAGAAAGTCACTGCTCTTCAAATATTTCAATACGTCACTAAAATAAAGCGAAAATGATTCTTTTACTTTCGATTCCGCTGATCATGTAGAGTTACCGGGAAAATAAAATTCCAATTAGTAATTCTGCTAATCCAAAGGTGGAGAAGTTGTTTTACTCTTAACAAAGATATTTTCAAGAACTTGACTAATTAAGTGCTACGCAAGTTCTACGAAAAATAACTTCATCCTTTCCGAAAGCGATTTATTAACTACCTCTTTGATGATTTTATTGGCGAGATCGTATTTCACGAGGAAGAGCGTGCAGCCCTTTCACAGTATTTAATGTAAAGCATCGCAATGAGGTTTCTTGGAAGTACATTTTCAAAGTACCTGGAAGTAATACGTAGTTAAAAATCGGCAATCTCACATTTTAGTTAAAAAGTATGATTCATCCGTTTAATCTCTCTGTTGTATTGTAAGAGCAATGCAAATGAATATGTTTAACGCAATAAAACTCAAAACGAGAATTGTGTGAAGTTAGATGACATAACACAATATTCATAAAATATGCAGTATTATCATCCACCTGTGAAGCATATAAAGCAATCTATTGATTTTCAATCGCGTCGAATAATCTAGCATACGATTAAATGACACCATATTCAAAAAGACATTCTCCTGCAATGTGTCGAAAGACTTAAGGTTACAATAGTCTACACAGAAGCTACTTATTAGCGGTAACTACCATAAACATACTATAAAATAATTATATATTTTCATCGTCGTAAATTGTATTATATGAACAGAGTGGTACTCCAGAATTACATTCCTTGGGTGCACCTCATTTCAATTCCAGAACCTTTCAAACATTCTAGCAGTGTTTTCTTGCCGTTTAGGGAGACTATAGCTCGTGATTTTGAGTTTTCTTTAAACATTCAACTAATCAGAAAAATCAACAAATGATTCGTGTTCTCGGACACATTCTAACACGTTGACAATCATTCCAGATACTGCCACGCTCAGTGTATTGGGGGTGGAACGCACTGAAACGACGTCCCCTTACTTTTTTTTTAGGGAACGTGTTCCGGAGCAATTTTTTGAAACACATACACTGTAAATTTAATTTATCAGAACTATGGATGATCTTGACTGCAAAACACTTCAGAAAAGTAATATAATTACATTGTTCGGATTGACATATTGTAGTCATTGAAAAAATGTAGTTGTATTACTTTTCTGAAGTGTTTTGTAGTAGACTTAACTATTAAAAACAAAAATTTTCCCGTTCTGAGTGGGGAAATGCGAAAATGATTGCGTGTAGTTCTTCAGAATGCGAACGTGATTCTAGTTTTATGAATTTAGTATTGACTGATAAGAGATCGCGTATTCTTATTAACCATGTTTCAAATTTATTATTTATTAAACTACATGGTCCACCCTTAGACTCGTGGAATCCCAATTCATATGTTAAAACTTTGTTACATAGTCACAGATCTGCAGTAGATCTTCAAACGAAAAAAGCACGCACGAAAAATTATGTACATGATCCCTTATGGGAACTTTTGTAAAAATAAAATATAAATATATATTAATAAACAGGAAAATTATAATATGTGATTGTTTAAAAATTTTATTATAATAAAATGTAAAAAGTGTTGTTTATATTTATCCAATTTTAATTTAATGATTCCTATATACCAATTTTTAAAACTTGAAGGATCGGCGTACCGGTACTTTTTTATTTAGCAATACACCATTGGCAACTCTGCAATTTAACGGACATAAGATAGTATTGTTAAGGACAGTGTTCTTTACCAACATTGAGCAGAATTAGAAAGAGAAGGATAATCGTAAGAGGAGTGGAACGGTTAGTTGGTTGAATCATATATTACAGATAAAATTGGTGTGAGATATTGCGACAAAAATAAAAAAAATATTTCAATTCGTAATTTGACTAGATTCTTTGACAGTTTCTGCTTCACGTAAATGTTCAGACCATCCCGATGTTTCTGCATACGAGAAATCGACTGCGGTTGCGGATAAGAATTTGAACGAACAGAAAACAGTATTGCAAATATTAAACATTTCAGTGTATAATACATAACCTCACACCAGAAAGAGTTCTTGCAGACTGAGTGAAAAACACTCTGTTCTCTTTGTCCGTATACTAAGTATTCAAAATAAACTTATTTCTTCCGTGTAAGAAGGTCTGCATGGAAATGGTATAGAGTTGTGGATGGCGAACTGGTAGTGTAGTGGTTAACTCCCCTATGTTCAAAGCAGGAGTCCCAGGTTCGATTCCCGGCTCATCGCCATTTTCACCTGATCGAAAGCTATCACTTAAGTATTCAATAATTCGCAATGTTGTTTCACTGTTGTTATTAGTTCAAATTCAATGTAATTCGTCTTTTCACAGCTTTGAATTAACTGCGAAAAAACTTAAAATTCACATTAAAATTTTATACTTAAAAATCAATAAAATACTAATATTTCTCCAACCAAATGAGTCAAATGACTAGCCCCATGTCACCACCTGTGTTTCCAAATCTTTAGTAGTCACATACACGAAATTAGTAATACAAAACATTTCATTTCAAATATAGTAATTTCACAATGATTTTATTCACAAAAAGGATGGAAGAAAGATTCACACAAAAGGGAAGGGAACTATTTTTAAAAAATTGAATGAATATATTCATAGATCTAAGAAAAATTTCAAACTATTAATAAATATATATTAAAGATAAGAAAAGTTTATATTAACAACAATTCTATATCTTACCTTTCTCACCAAATTCTTAAAATAAGAGAAAGTTTCAATTCGAAATAAACTTTTAAAGTTTACTCATGTTTATTTCCATGCTTTAAATTCTTTGAAATTAAACGTATATTCAATATCTAAGGTAAACTATTAAAATTATTTCAATATTAAACCTCATGTTATGAAGCAGTTTCTATCAATGTGATTCAAATATGTGCTTTTTGCGTGAATTTAAGTTTTGTAATTACCAACAAGCTTTTTCACTCACTTCCAGGTGACGAAAAGATTGCTTTCTTAATCAAGAGAACAGGGTCAACTCCAAGAAGAATCCTGTTATAATCGAATCACGTTCCTTGTTGTCTTCACGGCAGAAGCAGGCTAGTATGCTAGCGAAGTGACGACGTTTTTGCTACTAATGGAAAGTAAACAAAGAAGGAATACAAATACCCACAAATTCAGCATGTATTCAATTATTTATACTTTCGTAGAACAACGCGAACTGTCCACAGGAAGGCGCGGTAAACGGAAGAGTTCTTCACATAATTATCAAGAATCTCTTAAGTTGAAACGAGGGAGAAAACAGAATGTGTTTGACTGCTTTTCTCCCTTATGAGTCATCATCATGTTGAAGTACCCTGCGAACAGATCAACCGTCTGTTATTGATACGATGCCGAAGCCGAGAATTGTTTTTCAATCACAAAGACACGATTTGACTTGAAACACAATAGTAATAACAACAACAACTAAATTATAGTACGGCGATATTTAATGTAGCTAAAGCAATTACCGTGTTGGGTATATTAACAAAAACGTCATAATCAATAATTTTAAAACGAATATTATGATTTAATTTCTCTCCATTTTAACGAAACAACTTATTCTTATAATGTTACGAGAGTATCTACGATAGTTTTACATAAATAATAGACTTTTATTTACTTTCACTCAATTTCGAGTACAGTAAATAAATAGTACGGCAGTATTCAGCCTAATTTTTGCCATGTTGATGTATTCCGCAACTAACGAAAGAAATAAAAATATTTCCTTGTGAACCCTGTATAACTCCTAAGGAAAACAATATATTAGTCGTTTATTTAAAAAATACTTTTTGTCACGAAAAGTAAAGTTTTGAGAGAAAAATTCATTATAAATCGAGAATTTAATAGCTGTGTCTGTAAAAGAGAAGAGGAGACATGAGACCTTTCATAACCAAACACCGTAGTGACGTACGGATATAATACGTTTTTTACAAAGACATTCATACAAAAGTAAAATGAGTCCTTTCATCAACAAGTGATCTATATATGATGATTTAAAAAAGAGAATCTGCGTGACCTCAAAAGTAAAGTGATAGTAAAAGAACCCTCACATTGATAACTAAAGTATACATTTTTTATCGGTTATTTTATATTATCATGTTACCAGGGAGAATATGTTGTTAATATTTTCCCATTATATTTCCTATAAAAACGACAATGACGGCACAGAAAAAAATTGTACAGTATATTAATATTGAAACCATCAATGAGGTAGTTATTCAACGAGATATCTCGAAAGTTCAAAAAATTGTTTCATTTATCTCTATTTACGAATGTCGAAAACAGTGGTGCTTACAGTAAGAATTCCTCCGAGATCAAATGGTGTGGTGTCTTTTTTCTCGGAAGAGAACGAAATAAACGAGTTCAACTCGAAGCGACGCTGTGACGAGCTGGAGTGGTCTATTTCTCCGATGTCCAGGGACCGAGTGGGTGGGTGGTCGAACTGCGGGGCTCTCGAATCTTCTCCACCACTCGCAACTCCACATGCTGTTCTCTCGAGTGGCTGTTTAATTGAAAGCGGATCTGTGTGCGGGCGGAATCTGCGCCCCTTGGCGAGCTTCGGACGGATATTGCTCACGCTCACAACCCTCTTCCGATTTTCAACAACAATCTCTACTCATAAAATTTTTACTTAGATCATCCTATATTTCAAATCTGTTTAATCCGTTGCAATAAAGTTTCGTTTATTTTTTTAAAATCCCTTCCGTTTTCCTAAGTATAAGTCTATTAATAAGAACTAGATCTTGTTTCAGGAATTTATTTATCTCATACATCCCATGCCCAATATCGTCAGTACTGGGTTTCATATATTTCAATTCACTTATTCGTAATTTATCTGTTTTTGATGTTGTATACAGTTTTATTTCTGGAAAAGGAGTTAAGGTTCTCCCTCCGTCATTACGCCTAAATATAAATAACAAAAATATTACTTTAAAATATTTCTCCTAATAAATATCTAATAAACTCTTCTAATTCTAGATTTCAATATGTTAATTGTGTATCGTAAAACCACAATCTCAAGGTAACCTTGACGCTTTAAATTTTTCATAAGACTTCCGATCAAATGAATTAATTCTTCATGTGTTCGGTGGGTCACACCGGTACACTCTGATCTGAGCTACTAGTGCAACTATCAACCACATAGCCAGTGAACTCTCGTCTCGGCCACTAACCACCAGTTATGCGTGAGTGCTGCTCGATCGTGAAGCGTCACGTGTTTTCGGTGAAGTTTTTCGTAAAATATAATTTTTCTTTCCAATATTCTCGATTGTTTGGAATGACACAGCAAGAAGACGCAATGTTGATAAATTTGACTACATAAATATTTCATTCAGCTTTTGCACGTTGTTTGCCCGCTTTATTTATTGCATTCACTCATCTGGTTCGCGAGAGTAGCAGAACTGACTTCTGTGTGTACCGGGGAAGTACCGAAAACATTTTTATGTAAGATTTTCCAACAGAGCCTCAAGCTATTTTTACACGAGGATATCTGACAAATGAAAACTTCCAAAAATTGAGAGAAAAATGCCATTTTAACATCAACTCCAGAGATAGAGAGCTTGAGTGGGGGTCCTCAGGGCCAGTTAAGCTTTCAATGAACAGGAAATGTTTTGACACGAAGAAGAAACCATAAACAAGCTTAAGAAAACAAAGAAACCCGCAAAGAAGACGAAGGAAGAATCTTCTTTAAATTTTGATGAAAAAGCGGAGTGGGTGCAATTAGAATATACAGACGAGGAAGATGAATCATTCATGGCCTGGTTGTTTTGCAATTGTTTATTGTAAATTGTGCCTGGTGATAAACGAATCCTGGCGATAAACGTGCACTTGCGGCAAGGAGTGAGTGCATGAGAAGTTCAGTGGTTATGAACAACAAAATGAATATGTCTGCTATTTTTGCTGTAGTATCACAAATTACTTTGAAAATTCATGGATTACGATGTTATCTCCTAGTTGTGAGGCATATTTTTGTCTTCTTTACAATTCTTGTATCTTTTCACCACGATCATTGGTGTTACCCCACCATTTGCAGAAACAACTGATTTCAGAATGTTACATTTTTTATATTTTTTGTTCATCTTACTTTACATTCCTCTTAGTGAGTGTCATAAACTAATAGTATACATCCAAATGGAGGCTAGTAATGCATTACTTACATCATAATGTGAATTCAATTGCTTCGTGGAATCATAAAAGTTATGGTACCTGGTTTTGTCCCATATTCCCCTTCAATGTAACGACCAGCTTTGTTTCTTTTTTGGCAAATAATGTAGAAATGATAGCTGCTCAGCACGATTCTTCACGTTCGTTTTCACATCACAATTGGTTTATCTTGATGAAGCAATATTGCTCTCACACAACGGTCGTAATCACGCTCCTTGTCGTAAGTCCTCGACAATTATCTATTATATTTTTCTTATTTATGAAGATTATTTAAAAATGTCAAAACATATCACAGTGGCGTGTGGAAAAGTTGACGAAGTTACAACAATGGTGGTAAGAAGCTCAAAATCTAAAAGCCATTTGTTTGTCAGTAGAACGGTAGTAATCCTTCCCGTTTTGGACATTTTCCAGTCTCGGATTTGCAAATATGATCAAAATACAAAAATTATTATTTTTCTCAGTTTCAATGGTGTTCCGCCTCTTTGGTAATAATGAAAGTTCATTGCCTTTCTCCCATTAGGGTTCGTCCCTAACCACAGCGAGACGGACAGTTTTTATAATCGTAACGGTTTCTTAGTGAGATTTTCCGTAAATGCTTTAGTAATTTACATAGTCTTGCTCTATATTGAATATGTTGGAATGCTCAAACCAGATCATTTTCTGCGCAACAAACTGTCAAGATAATATTCGTCTCACACGCTCGATACAAAAAAAGAATAGCGCCACAAGAACAAGTGAATTGTATTGATGCCGAATGTTGGTTGATAAATTTGTTTAAAGAAATCTGAAAGTATGCGAGGTACGCTTATCATTACTCTTACGGACGATGGCGTAGTAAATGTGCTCGCTACACAGTATTCAAGCCCCGTACCAATATCAAGCCAGTTAGAGTGACAATAAATAAATAACTCATTGTCATTAGAGCAGATATCAACTACCTTTGGACAATTAATTTACTGCTACTGATTTACAATAAACTAATAAACAGCGATTCCCGTTCATGTTTTTTTCTCTAAGGTTACATTTTCTGAGAGTAAAGTTGCAAGACTTCAGAGTATACAGTTACTTTTTCACTAACTGAAACTGCTACAGACCCATTATAGCCTTGTCTTTAACCACCTCATCTACAGACCTGGGCATTGAGTTAATTTTTGTTTTTTCCTAAACAATACATTTCTTAGTAATTTTGTCTTAGCACATTTTTCTAGGAAGAAATCTAGATTTCTGGATATTTGTGGACTGGGCCCGGTCCAAATATATCCAGATAATTGTAGTCAGTGGCGGATCAAGCATAAGGGCTAAATTTTATAAATATTATTATACATATTATTGAAACTTACTATAAATATTATTATACATATTACTGAAACTATTACTAAAAATATTATTATAAATATTATAGTGATTTTTACTTTAATATAATACATACATTCATAAAATAGATAATTAACAATTCATTAAATAGTAACCAGATTTATTATCTGTTGAAAACTCAGGTCCAATAGAACCGCCACTGATTGTAGTTCTACTGAAGTTGTTAAGTTAAATATTTGCTTCACTAAGGTAACAAATCGCAGTGATGCGAGAAAACTCATTATAATTCGTCCAACCTTCCGCGTCGTCATTCCATTGACACCGGAAACCGGTGTGCGTCGTTCGATTAGAGCAACGGGTGTCTGGCGCCGTAAGGGGAGAAGCGTCGTAGAGAACACGACTTCCTCAAGCGGCGTCTGCGTCTGCCGCGTTGCCTTGGCACTGTTTTACCCTCTTCATACCCCACCCCCTCACTGTTTCTGCCACCCTCGTATTATCCATCCTCGTAGGCAAAGCTGTCATCCTCTTCCATAAATAACATTACCATTGGCGTATTACACCAGGAGGATTGATGTATATTCTTAATTAGTATTGAAATTATTCACGTCTACATTCATAATTAAATTATTAAACCGAATAATAATAATAATAAATAATTGTCTACAAAAAAGGTCAGTTTAATAATTTCAACTTAATTAATATTGCTTACACTACTTGCGAATTATTATGTTTGGGAACAATCCTAAATCAAAGAATTCAAATATTCCTGCAACATTTCAAATACTTCCGACATTTCCACGTAATTATATGGTTTAGTTGTGGTATGAAAGAATTGCCGAAGTTTTTATACTAGAATTTGTGTTTAATCAGAAATTAGAACACTCAGTGATTTGCAATTTTGTTTCGAATCATGATAAGGGAGCAGCTTCATTTAAATGAAAATATTGAATTCAATAATAATAATATTAATAATAATAATAAAATAGAGTATTTTTAATGGCAGAAAATAATGTATAGATAATTAAAGAATTGAACGTGGGAGTACAAGAGGAGGATCAATTTTTTAGGAGAAAATGGCACGCAAATTTTGTTACCGGTTAGGGCAGAAAGGTAAGGAGAGGGATTTTATTCGAAAATTTGTCAGTTATTTTCGAAGGAGATATATTTCATAAATTTGGTTAATTTAAAGTTGCGTATTTATATTCTGTATACTTAATCTTTATATCCAGATGCAAAATTAAAAAAAGTCGCAAAGGTGGAATAAACGAAAATTTATCTTGATAAATATATTTTCTATTAATGTTGGCTAAAAAGTCAGGAATGGGAAAAGACACATGTAGGTACGTTTTCAAAGTAGTCTCTTATACAGAGACATCACATTGAAGACATTCAAATAAATTAAACATTGTATGATTAGGTGATCAGGTGTTACTCCTTTCTTCACAATCTCTCTTCTTTATCGGGTGGACAGTAACATCGAGTGCATGTTTTCCGCGATCGTCGTCCGTTCGTACGTCAGTCACGTGGGGTGGAAGGGGGAAGGAGGAAGAACCGCCACAACGCCAAGCGGTCCGTCAGTGCTTATCGAGTTGCGGCGCGCCGGCGCGGCGCCGACACCTGAGCCGCGCGCGATGCGCGAGGATGCCTCCTCTGCATCCTCTTCACTCCCCTACCTCACCTGCACCGCAGCTCACGATATCATCAGCCTTCGTATTCCCGTGAACGTTTTATCTTTCAAAATGATATTTGCATTCTTTGCTTTTGTCTACGATTTTACTTTCAATATTTTATTATTATTTATTGAAAATTACATCACTCCACGGATATGATTCTTGTCTAAAAGACTACAGAAACTTATAATTTATATTTGAATTGCTCGCTTACCTTATATAATACTAGAGGGAGGGAATCATTGATACATCGAAATAAATTCAAGAAGTTCAATCTCTTATGGAGTCCTCCGGGATTCTTGTAAGGAATTCTAATACAATAGGAGAATGTTTTTCTAAATAAAAATATTTTCCGGATACTTGATGATGTTTGAGGAAAAAGTTGTTAGATATTTTGGTAATTTGTTTGGATATAAGAGATATCTAGTTCCCTGTGGATTTGCTTCGTATTCAACATATTCGTCGAACAGTCTACGTCTATATGTCTACGCGATCGAGAGATGTTCACTATTCAGTTAAAAATAAATTTGAAAAATGTTTGAGACACCGCTTGACACATCTTTAGTGATGGTTGTCAGATAGATATTAATCACCTGCTCTAGAAAAATTTCGGCAGCAGCAATTCAGCAATTTCGGGCTTCGAAAACCTAATATTTCCTCCCACAAACATCCTACGCTTAAAATGTGATTCAGTACAAGTAGGGGTCTTGAAAGGGCCTCAAAGAATTATTAGAAACAAATCTTCTGATAAGGCTCTCCTACCCTATGCGACCGACTCAATTTCTTTCGACCATTCCTTCCTATTGTGTTACAGTCTCTTCCAATTGGTTACTGCCTTAATGTTCTTTAGATCTCGGAACGCGTAATCAAGATCTCTTCTTCTCTTTGGCATGAGTCTCTTTGTTATGATTAAAAATAAATGAATTAACGAAATTTAAATTAAAAATTGCACTTGGAATTAAGTGAAATTTTATTAACGTAAGGATATATAAAACACGTGGTCCATTTATTTCTTGATAAGTTTTATGAAGTACAGATATAATAAGAGAGACTAAATACGTGCATATATTGATATTGAGATAACACCACAGCCAACCATTCAATATCATATAAAAACAAACGGTAAAAAAGAAAAGGAAAATAACTCAACTTGCACTTCAGTAGTAAATTTTATCTCCTTAGATTCATGAGACAAAAAAGGATAATACGAAAAATTTTAAACATAAATAGTTCATATATTCTACAAATAAATCGATTAATGCAGAACTTTCAAATGGAAAACTTTAAACTATTGCATCTATATTTTATTTTACGTGACCAGAAAACTCTTCTTTAAACGAAATGACCTTTAGAAATTATTGTGAGTGTTCTTGTTTTTAGGCAATGTATATTTATTCACAAATAAATATATATTGCCAAAACGCAAGAATTTTTTTGCAATTTATCATAATGGCAAAAACATCCCAATCATTTATATAAAATATATAAGAAAAACGATTTTTCGGATTCCAAAGAATCGATGACTTCATAGTTTACACGTGGTTTACACAGTGTGAAGTCAAGACCTACTAAACAAATCGAGCGCTAAACGTTTATTGAAAGAATCACTGTTTGTATGAAAGAAAAGCTGAAAACATTTCCTTAATGGCTATCATAAAATAAATCTGAATGTTTTATTCAGATTTGACACATAAATAAGTCATGAGTGTTATGAATGCAAACTGTTTCCCAATTTATTACAGGAAAATTGGTCATTGTCAACACGAACAAAAATCAGTGGACCAAAAACGGCTGAAGAACTTGCGAAACGCCTCTCGGCAGCTCCCGGACGCTTCAGGAAGAAAAAAAAAAGATTTACCAAGAATTGCAAACTAACACCACGATCCTCAAGGAGGAAAATCAATAAATACACTTCATAATAATGCAAAGCAAAGCAGTTGAATTGAGGTCTGATGATTGTAATCTCCATTAGTAGGGATATTGTTCCTTGTAACGAATCATCTCGAACAAATACATGTTTTATGAGTTTAAAGCAGAAGTCCTCAAAAATTTTTGTTACGTGGACCACTTGCCATGTCTCTAGGTTTAGGGTAGACCTCCTGCTGATCTAATATTGAATTTTTGCAAATTCACCAACTTCAAATGTTTTTGACAGCTGGTATAGTGCTACTCACTTTGAAAGATTTAAATTTCCAACTGTAGTGTGCAAAACATAAAAAGTACATGTTACATTTTATGCATTCATTAATTGAATTAAAATTAGAACCAACCAAATTTGTTTAGTATCTATTACATAAAATAATTAAACAAAAAATAAATGCTTTTAGTGGGAGGGATGAACCTGATGCTTTAATAACAAATTTTCAACTCTTAGCATCAATTTTAACGCTTGATTTCATATCTCCTCGCTTAGTGATTTTTAGGAGATTTAGTTACCCTTTTTTTAGGAGATTGGGAACTCCGCTGAAATCCCTTTCCACCAGGTATGAAATGGAAATGTAATTAAAAAACTTTATCGTGATATTCCATAATACGTGATAAGTAACAGGTGTGACATATACACACTGTATGTGGATCATTCCATTTATGGAAAGTCAAAATTAAGGTCACGACCTACTTAAATGAGATCCACTATCGTGGACCCCCATTTACGTCTCACGAAACCCCAATTTTGTTTTTCGCTGACATGGACCCCTTGCAGGTCGTAGTCGACCCCTGGGGATTGATGTAGACCACTTTGGGTATCAGTGGTTTAAAGGAAAAATTAAAAAGACCATACCAACGAGTAAACTGACAATAGGTTTGAAGAAGACTTCGTATATCACCAATTTTGATAAGCTGTATGAACACTTTCTGATCATGCTATTGTATACAAATAAGATTTTCTTTTATAAGCTTGTTTGTCCGGGACAAACAAGCTTATATTGACTCCGGCCGCGGAAGCATACGTTTATAAGATTTTCTTTTGTTAGATGCCTGAAATTTTTAGAACTAAAAGCGTTCTATTCTTGTGGTATTTCTGTCGAAAGTAGAATTATTCAACAACATATTGACTAGGCTAAAGTGTGGTGCATTGGTAAACAAAACATTCCTCAATGTTAAATACATTAAATAACTCTCATCTGGGGGACACATTATTCGAGAAAACATCATCTCCCATCGCTGGCCCTAGAAGTAGATTTTAGGAAGTTCTTGATAATGTTTCATGCCGTGCAAAATAAGAGGAATATCACAGTCACTATGAGATTTCAAGACACCAACTCAATCCCCTTTTATCACCCCCTAAAAGAAGACTTCCCCTATCTGGTAGTTGTAGGAAAGTTTCACTCGGTTTCATATTTAGCATTAAACAATATTAACAGGACATCAAAACAGCTGTGAATAGTACATAACTGTTATGAATATGTGTTATGAAGATAACACATGATGTTATACAATGGAGCATTACGTAACTCTCCTACAATTGTCTTCGAATATTGTTTATTATTTACCAAACGTTTTTATTTGTCAGGGTTCAAATAGTCGAGTTACGTCCTTTTCAAATAAATGAATCAAGTAGTGTATTTTCTTGGTGTAATTTTTAAATGCTGTTATTTCGAAAAGAAAAAGGTAGATGATAAAAATAGCAGGAAATAGCGACACACATTTTAATGTGCTAGCATGATTTGAGAAACTTTTACCGGTCTCTGGTTGTCGAAAGGCAAAAATTGAGAAACTTCTTAAATTGTACCCTTCGAGCAAGGCACGATTTGAGAAACTCCTTTACCTGTGCATTTGAAATAATAGGAACCCTTCTTAAACCCACAACTTTACCCAGTCCTTACTTAAAAATCAAGAACATTTGTTGAGAGTTTCCTGTTTTCACACTTTATATTTCTTGGAATTTTGATGTATATGTCGCATCCCGTTTTAGTTTATAATATTATAAAAGGCGCTTATGTATATAACATTACATACTGCGACCGATAATGTATGAAACGCTCATTCTATTAAACGGCTGAAGATTTTCAGCTTTTTTATTAAGTGCCTGGCCTTCGCAGCCAGTTAATTAAATGGACTACCTTTTTATTATTTACATTCTGACTCTCGACCGACAGATAGTCGAAAAGAGAATTTTCGGCTACTCAGTGAGATTGACTACATTCACTGGAATATATTTAGAATAAGGGTATCAGTTGTATAACATTGGTTTTAATTTTCAAGAAAAAAACCCACATATAATATTATAAATTAAAACTGTAATCCAGGATTGTAAGAATATATAGCACTCTCTAAAATTTGAAAACATGATAAAATTCAAAACAAATTTTATAAAAAGTTAACGGAACTTTTATGAATATTTTACATTATTATAGAGCTATGATATCAATTTAACACAGTTTAATATAAATAACGTTGTTCCAACGATACCAAAACGAGTACCAGTTTCATTAATACGAAGTTATTTCTTTCCTTTAAAACAATTTACAATAATTGCACGTTAATAACCATTAGACTGTACACTTGTTCTTATTGTCTTTATATTTTAAACGTAAGTTCCAATCGATTATTTTTCTCCTTGGCGCGGTTGACTCGATTATCGATGCCATGATTGTTCTTCTCACTCTAATAAATATTTAAATAAATGCTAATTGATAAAATAAGTGTAGATATATGAAATAATAATAATAAAATTATTTAATAAAATATGTAAATTCAATAGATGTCAAATATATAGAGTTTTAGGAAGTATATATGATAATTCTCAAATACGAATCAGCCTTTGTGGGTGAAATAAATAATGCACGAAATACAGAAAAATATTTTGGATGTTTAGTTACGTTATTCAATATAGTAAGAAAAATAATGTTTCTGATGTATTTAAAGTCCTTGATTGTCATGGTATTAACTCCGTTTGGTTGGTTTTCTTACTACCTGTGGGCCAACTTCGATGGCCTGTCTTCAATTTCATCTCTTGCTTTCCTCTTGATAGCATTGACACATGCTTGCGTGTTATAACTCTTTCAGGCATTAGTTTATGGTTGTGGGTGCATTCCAAACGAGGAAAACTGTTTATCTCACCAATGGTAAAAATCTTCGCTGTACGAGAGTTTGTAGTAACATTCAACCACGTTTCTCCGAAGAAACGACGTGACGGTAGAGTTTATACTGAAAGTTCTTGAGCACTAAATTTCAATTTCCCTTTTGACTGAACATTGTGTAAAAAAGTTTCACCCATTATTAACACTCGCATTAAATTATCACACTGAAATCTATCACTATTGAGATTTCTTTAAACTATACTCGAATATTTTAGTCGCACTATGAGACACTCAAGTAAACATGAAGACAACTATCGCCCCATTCAGAGCAGCTCTCGTGTGGGGGCAGGGAATAAAGAGTGCGGATTTGGAATGTCCGGAGTCAGCCCTCAAAAAGTTTCTCAATTCGTGGATAGGGATTATTAGAACTTTTTTCAACCTTTTATCGCGGTCAAAATAGTTTCTCATTTCGATTCTGTCCCTTTTAAAATTCTAAAGTACGATACCTCACTTATGTGGTTTGCGTCCGGTTACGCAGAAAGGAATTATTTTAAACTTTTGGGTCATTTGCGTAGTGATGTATATGACGATGCCTCATTGATCCGGAATATCTCGCTAGACAGATCAGCGACCGACATGACGTGCGCGACGCAACGCGACGCGACTGTGGAAAGGAGACGCCATGACGTCGAACGAGGAACTTGCGAGTGCAGTTGCGGGTGCATTGCTGCTGCGGCCGCGTTGGCAGCAACGGAGAAACCCGAGTGACGAAGCTCCACCTCCATCCGCAAGAGTACCGTGGAGGGATGAATATACACGTGAGGGGGACAGCCAACGATCCGCGTCTGCGCAGGGGGTGGAATTCAGAATGGTGATCCCTCCATATTGAAATGCTTAAGGAAGCTGCGACACTCAAGTCTCCGTCGATTTCGTAGCTGGTGTTTCATCCTCGTCACTAAACAAATTGCTTACTTTTGGGTTCATTCAGAAGCTATTTGTTCTAATAAGAAAAAAGTGTCGCTCTCTTCTCAAAAATTATTAAAAAAGTAAATTAAAACATTTTTTGAAATTTTAATTTTAGAAGTTAACATGTATTTCATTCCACAAATATTAAGCAATTCATTTAATGTAATTGTTACGTGAGTAACCTAAAATACAAAAATAACACAACATACAAGGTAGTTGAGTTCATAATGATCTAAAATTACTTTTTTAAGCATGATACTGTATTATGGGCAAAAAAATTATTATCCTTGTGAAAAGTGTTTGTCCTCACATTTCTTATTTTAATCTTTTATGTTGGATGAATATTTTCATATACCTGGTAAAAAGTATAAGTAGTTTCATGGGGGCGTTATGATTGTTCAGTACTCTACATGTAGATAGAGTCTCGCACTTCTACCAGTATAAATATTGTACGGAGAAACCTTTCCCTTTGAGAGAGAAAAAAGAATTTGCACTTATGCTCTCCGAAATCATTTTACATTATAATTTTTTTCTTTACCTCGTCAGATTATAAATAACATTATCTAGTGTATCAGTAATATATCTGAGACTCGATAATCTATTCATTTAAGTTCGAAAAAAGTTAAGAGAAGAATATTATAACATGTATGTGTAGTTTTTGGTATGGAAAAATTCCAGTTCTTGTTTTCTTGACCATGTTCCCACTTTACGGTGCCAGATATTCGTATCGTAAGATGAAACGGAATTGGTGTAGACGGTAGGTAGACCAAATTCTATTACGGACAATTCCTCAACTTAATTTTCTACTACCACCCCCGACATCCTAAGCAATCATTCTTAGCAATAATTATAAGAATTACTATAAGTATGCCATAATCACTATAACTTAACCGCCCGTTATCAGTCGGAAGTTGTTATTCACTATTTCTGAGACTTTGTGAAGTTGGTGTCAGTCATTGCAGACATTTTTTTCTGAAGGAGGGTATATAATATAGTAAGCATGTGAAATGTTAAACAGAAAGCTCCGGCAACTCAAGTGCCCAACAGTCCAAAATGCGTTTCGCCTTCGTGATTGAGGTGCTAGGCAATCCGCCCAACACATATGTCCTGCAGGGTAAGGTCGTCGCCACCAATAAAATATACACACAGACTTTCATCAGATAGGGGGAAAATGTAACGGTGGTATAAAGTACGTCCTTAAAGGTTTTACAAATATGGTTATTAATTAATGTCAAAATTAAGAAGTACCTGCGCAACAACACCTGGAAAATCTAATATCATTTTCTAGGTTTTCTATCATTTGCTGTATTTTGATTGTCTGGTGCATATACAATTACATCATTATTAACTTAAAAATAACGCACTCTATTGTTGCACTGCTCAAGTTTCGTCGTCGTAAATAGAATTATTCCAATATTTTACCATTTGTTTCGTGATCTTTTTGTAGTTATTCATTACAATTTAACATAATATTGCCTTAGTTATTGTCGAATTAATTTATCTGCAGTTGTCATCCTAAATTATTTCTGTCATTTTAGTTGTCGGTTTGTTTATTTCCTGANTCATTTTACAATTCGATTTTCTTTATTATTTCGTATTCATTTGCATTTTAACACAATATACGGTAGTTATTGTCGAATTAATTAATCTACAGTGGTCGTCCTAAATAATTATTTCAATCATTTTTGTCGTCGGTTTGTTTGTATATTTAATTTATTTATTATCTCATTTGTAACTTCCGTAGTAATAAATATATTATTATACTAGCATNATATTAGCATCCTTCATTCTGTGTTAGTTGTCAGTTTTCGTGTATTCTCATTTGCTTTTGTCGTGAAGTTGCTAGCTTTCTCACAACAATGGACACTATCGCATTCCTCAACTCATTCAAAGCTGATCTTCAGAGGGCGTACAATAACTTGGTACATTATATTGACACACGAATCAGTGCGCTGGAAGAGATCAATAAGAAAACGATCGGCGGTAGGACCACAGTTAGGAATTCTCGCCGTCCTTTCAACTGCTACCACCCGGTTAGACCAACGACTCATGCACCACCCCAACACTTCACTCAGAATAGGTTTAGTGTGTTAGATGACATGTCCCTGTTTCCTCCCTTACCTACTCGTTTCATCCCCTCCCGTCCAGTACCCAGACCTGTTCGCACACCACGCACTGGTAAGCACAGCCGCCCAAAACCACGTAAAGTAGTGCTATCCAGAGATGATACCAACACTTCCACGCAGAAATCAAACGTGCTCATACTGGCTGATTCGCACCGTCGTCAGATGTCCTCCGTATTGCGTGGATTTCTTCCTAGCCAGTTCTCAGTCTCCGGTTTCTTTAAGCCAAACGCTCGTTTGGCTGAAGTTATTCGAGAACTGGACACTTACACTAAAAAACTCACTGAGCGGGACACAGTAATCATCATAGGTGGGCAGAACGATATCAACTTGGGTGGACATTTCAACGCGTCTGAACATCTACAGAAACTAAAAATGGTCTCCCTGCACACAAACATAGTGCTCTCTAGCCTGCCTCCACGCTTCAACTTTCCACAAATAAACCACGAAATTAACCTGGCAAACATCTCCCTAAAACATCACCTGGCAGACACAAAAATCACATTTTTTGATTTGCAACCACACCTGACTGCCAAGGACTTTACCCAGCACGGTTTACACCTGAAACCGTCTGGGAAACAGCACTTCGGTTCTCTCCTAGCTTCACATCTGACCTCACATCATCCACCTCCTCCATTACCTCCTCCTGCACGTACCTCATCTCCTCCTCCACCTCCCTCTACTTCTACCTCATCTCCTCCACCTCCCTCTGCTCCTACCTCATCACCATTTCCTCTTCCTATCTCCACACCCATTTCTTCTCCTGTCCCCGTTCTTTCACCTACTGCTTCCTCATCTCCCACGTCAACATCTATTCCTCCTGTCGCCCCCATACACCGTTACAACTTGCGCTCAGGAGTACGATGTGGTACTCGAAGGTGACAATCGCGTTCAGGTGCTGTGTGCGAGCTTCATCCGGAACTAGAAGCTGTACCAATTTCAAATTCCTCTCCACAATCTAACGTCGATTCCATTTCTCGTGAGTCACAAACTCTTTGCGAAAATAAAATAATTATATTTCATCATAATGTCCAATCCCTTTCAAACAAATTGACAGACATTGAAATTCTGGTACACGAAAATCGATTCGATTTGCTATGCCTCACAGAGCATTGGCTTTCAACTAACAACATCAACGATACTGCTATTTCTAATTATTATTTAGCAAGTTCTTACTGTCGGCAAAATTTTAAAGGCAAAAATCCCCACGGAGGTACGTGTATCTACGTTCGTAATGATATTTTATCTTCTCCACTGACAGGCTACGAGAACTTCTGCGTAGATAGTGTGTTCGAAATTTCTGCAGTTGAACTGACCGACACCGGTATTGTTGTTTTGTGTATTTATAGACCTCCTCAATCAGATCTTGACATATTTTTTCGGAACTTCGAAAATGTTTTAGAACATATCGCACATAAATCTACTAAATCTATCGTTATATGTGGTGATTTCAATATCGATTTCTTGAGTACATCCGACTCTGCACATTCACCAGTTAATCGATTCAAGAATCTTATCGACTCCTTCAACCTTATTACTACGATAAATGACCCCACTCGCCTCTCCGGCTCATCTCAAACATTGCTAGATCAAATTATAGTCAACAATGGAATCTCGTATCTCTCTGAAGTGTTTATCGCCGGATACAGTGATCACCTTGCTCAAGTATTGACTATTAATAATAAACTAAAACCACTTAAAATCATTTACACATTTACAAGAGAGTTTAATGACATATATAAATCCATATTTATAAATTATTTGCGTGAAGAAACATGGAAAGATGTTTACAATTGCCAAAATACCGACGACAAATTCAATGTATTTATCTCAATATTCCTAAAACATTACAACTCTAGNATAAAACGCAAGTTAATTAACACAAAAAAATACAATAGATGGATCACCCTAGGGATAAGAATTTCTTCAAAAAACAAACGCCGTTTATATTATCTTTCAAAACGCTATAACCAGCCACCCGAATTCCATAATTATTTTCGTAAATATAAGACTATTCTCCGAAAAGTAGTCTAGGCAGCTAAAGTTATGGAAAACGACAGACATACTAAAATCGAACAACCGGATGAAATCCATGTGGAATATTGTTAACATTTACACGTCAACGTCTGTAAATCGCGAAGAAAATGTTTCTTTACTAAACGATGGCAAAATCGTATTAAATCCTCAGGACATAGCAAGTTTGTTTAATTCTTACTTCTCAGAAGTTGGTAAAATAACGAACTCAATAGATCCAAATCAATGTCCTCCAATTATATCCACCCAC